>SMDT01000769.1:0-138116 GCA_005392925.1 Aquilaria sinensis | reverse complement strand
AATTGGGACGGAGAGGTAGTATTTTCATAAGAAGAGGAAGGGAAAGGGAAATGACGGTTGATGGGTGGGTACATTACATAATCCACACTCATCTCCACCTAAATGGAATGAAGACAAAACGAGCAAGCGTGGAGCACTCATTTATTTTATACACATAATTATGTACCACCCCATTAAATTTCATATTTATATATAGGGGCTGCCTTCAGATCTCCCGAATCTCCCACTCTGGCCTCCCTATTCATCTCATCTCTCTCTCTCTCTCTACAATATGTGAAAATTAATAAAGCTAGCTCTAGCTTTGCATGAATGGTTTTGAGCTTGTCATCAGAACCATCTCCAATATAGTAAAGGAAGGAGAAGCTTTTCTGAAGAACAAGTAACAAGTACATAGACGTATATATTTATATATATATATATTGAAGAAGGATGGGGTGTTGGAATGAGATTGGCAATTGGTGGGTGTTAGTGGGTGTAGTGGTTCTGGGTTGGTTTTGGTACGAGAGGAAGAAGAAGATGATGAAGGAGAAGAAGGTGGTGAGAGGGTTGATGGAGGTGGGGGATTTGAAGGGATCAGTACCAAAAGGGAGCTTGGGATGGCCTTGGATAGGGGAGACTCTGGACTTCATTTCCTGTGGCTCCACCTCTCGACCTGTCACCTTCATGGACGCTCGCAAATCTAGGTCAGATTTTCTTCTCTTTTCGTTTATTTCCTCTCCCTCTCCTCCACCCTTCATTTCCCCCCACTATTGTCTTCTTCTCCCCAGCTCCTTTCTGCAATTCTATCTATTCCCCAGGCCTCCTCTCATTACTTTTCTAACCAAAAATCATGAAACCAAATTCACTTATCTTTTTTTACTACTGCTACTTCTGTTAATAAGTTTATTCCTATTCTTCAATATTTGTCTATTAGGTGTTATTTGTATCACTTGTATGAGAATATTTTGAATTTGGGAATTGAACATGGTAGGGTACAAGTAATTGGCGTTGTGCTGGAAAAAATATACTACCTCTCATGTTCTTTACACTATTTCAATTTCTAACTTATGTTTAGCTTAAATTTATTCAAATTATTATTTGTTTGAAAAAATTTTAAAAAATATATTTAGAAACTATATATTTTTATTTATCATTTATATATAAAATTTTTTATTGATATGTTAAAATTTTTAAAAATAAAAAACGATTAATTGTTATGAATGGTGAATATTTTAAAAAAATTATGACGGAGGTAATATTTCTTAAAAATTATAAATAACGAATCAAGCACTAATAAATCCAGGAGTTTTGTTAGTACTTTCATCATTTTTGTCTGTCGCATAGATGACAAGATCAAAGCTGAAGAATGTTTCGACGGGTGGTCCTTAATTAATATACAGAGAGTACGACCAATTAACTGTTTATTAATTAATGGGTGTCAATACATGTTAGTATATAATCCTTATCATTTTAATTATTGTGTGATTGACTAGGTTTCGGTACGTATAATCATATTTTTTTAATATAGTTTTGCTTTTCGACCATATATATTTCCAAAAACATCTTTTTCATAATATCTATGTGAAGATGATTTAACTAGATAAGCATAACGAGAGGGATCATATCATCAGACCCCAATTTTAGAGATAAATATAACATTTTTATAATGGAGTACTACTTTTTGTTTGTTTAGTTAATTTTTTATAGGAAAATTTTGTTTGTTTTAATTTTAAGGTATTTTCTTGTCGACGACAATATCATTTAATTACAGCTTGTCGCACTGACGAGTCATACTATGACGTTTTCTTTTTGGAGGAACAAAAAATAAAATGTAGAACTGGTACACAATGAATGGTGAGAAATTAGTGAATTTAAAGAAATGATATTTGATTAGTTCATAGGATTTTCAAAATAAACAGTGCACATGATCACAAATAAGCTTGGTGCTTTTTTGTTTTATTAGTCCCACTTCCACCTTAGCTCTTTTCTTTAATTTAATGGTACTTAACAACCATTCTCTTTTGTCTCCGAACCTTGGCACGATGGCAAGGGCGCCGCCCTGCCTCGTCCAGTTCGAGACTTGCCCTCTTCCTCTCTCCTTAATCCTTAAGCCTTGTAGTATAGTTAATTCTGAGTAGCAAAAAAATAAAAAATAAAAAAGCAACCATTCTCTTTAATTCAAGAGTTATGCTTCCTTTGAAATCCCTTCCCAAAAAATTAAAAATTTAAATTAAATTAGTCTATTCCTTTTTATGCTTCCTTTGCTTGCGAGGTCAAACACTTAATAATCTAATCGTCAGCCTAGTTTTACTTTTTGTATTACCATGTGATTAATTAAGCTATTACTACTAATTATGGTAATTTAGAGCCAATTTACTTTTGACTTAAGTTAATCTATTTCAAAATGATTTCGTTTTATTTTTATATTTTTTTATCTGGAACCAAATTCATTTTAAAGTCAATATTATATAGATATAATATCACTTGAATGTATATTTTTATGATATTATAAAATTTTTTATGAATTTTTTTTTAATGCCTAAAACCATAAAAATTTATAAAAATTGATAAGATTATAAAATTTATATTTTCATAAATTATTACATCTATATAATATTAATTTTTAAATAAAATTAGTTTCCAATAAAAAAATATAAACATAAAAATAAGTCATTTTAAATTAAGTTACTTAAATTAAAACGTATTTACTCCTAATTTAATCCCTTTATTTTCCTTTCGCCTTTGCTCCAACAAATGCAAGTGGGCAGTAGAGGAGACCAAATTGGAATAAAGTGTTGACCAAACAAGCAAAAACTTAAAAGTGCTATAGAGCAGCTCCACAACCAATGCTTTAGCCTTTAAGGCCTAGTGCCCTTGCAAGCGCCTAAAACTAGATGCCCAACAGACTCCTAGCTACTTCTTTACCCTTCCGCATTCAAATCAGAAATAAACCACCATTAATAGTTACTAACATTATCAAAGTAAGTCAGATCTTATGTCGTGATTCAATTATTGTTTTAAGAAAAAAAATTTAAGATTAACATTAAAATTTTTGATAATTTATTATTGATAAAAATTAAATTGTTAAATTACTTTTTTTTCCCCAAACTCTGACGTTAATCGCTAATGTTAATATCAAATGGAATTGATTGTAGGTATGGGAAAGTGTTCAAGACGCATATATTAGGTAAGCCGATAATAGTGTCGACGGATCCGGAAGTGAACAAGGTGGTGTTACAGAATCATGGGAACGTCTTCGTTCCGGCCTATCCCAAGTCCATCACAGAGTTGCTTGGGGAACACTCCATCCTTCAAATGAATGGGGGTCCTCACAAAAGACTTCATGCCCTTATCTTGGGCTTCTTGAGATCTCCATACCTCAAGGCTCGAATCACCAAAGACATCCAACGCTCCGTCCAATCCACTTTGGCCTCGTGGCAACACATGCCCCTCGTACTTGTCCAACAAGAAACCAAAAAGGTGCCATTCCCCTATTTGCCTCTTTTTTATTTCCAGATCTTCTTTTATTCAATGATCAATGTAGTAGTAAAATAATTAAAGCAACTTATGGGTCTACTCACTCTTTGAAACTATACTTGCCATTTTTTATATATTGTTGGTCTGGGTTGATTTTCTGATCTATAAAGGAGATTTTTCCTCTTTGAACCAAGGGTGACCTTAGGTTTATTATTTTCATGTTCTAATGATAATTGCAGATTACGTTTGAGATTTTGGTCAGAGTGCTCATGAGTGTTGGTCCTGGAGAAGATTTGGACTTCCTGAGAAGAGAATTTGAAGAATTTATCAAAGGCCTTATTTGCTTACCCCTCAAATTTCCGGGGACCAGATTGTACAAATCACTAAAGGTAAATTAGAGAGTGCAAAAAATTTTACCCAGAGAGAGATTTTCCTGAATTTCTCATCGTTGAGTTAGCATTTATATTATTGCTCTGGATATTAATGCAGGCTAAAGAAAGGCTGTTGAAGATGGTGAGGAAGATTGTGGAAGACAGAAAATTGAGTATGGAAAGATTATTGTCGGGTGAGAAAGGTGTACCCATGGATGCAGTGGACCTACTACTAAGGGAACATGTTGAGGGGAATGAGAAACAATCTCCACCGTTGGATTTTATCAGTGGTAACATCATAGAGATGATGATCCCAGGAGAAGAGACTGTCCCAACGGCAATGACTTTAGCAGTGAAATTCCTTAGCGACCGTCCTGTCACTTTAAAGCGCTTGGTGGTACTATAGCTTTTGATTTATCTTTATATACAAATACAAAAGCAATTTAGTCGAATTTTATTAATATATATGTGCATGGGTAAGTTTCTAATTATTTACTATTTTGTTTCAGGAAGAAAACATGGAATTGAAGAGACAAAAAAGAGAATCCAATGAGGAATACAGTTGGAATGATTACATATCACTTGCATTTACTCAAAATGTGAGAGTTTTTGTATCACCCAAAAACTTGGCTTCTTTCTTGCTTCAGACCTTTCCTTGCAATTATCCTAAGCTCTATGGCTACCTGCAGGTCATTAGTGAAACTCTCAGACTGGCAAATATCATCAATGGGGTCTGGAGGAAAGCTCTAAAGGATGTGGATATCAAAGGTCAGTTAAATAGTTACCATCATCAATTTCATAATCCAAAAAAAATGAAGGAAAATAAGTGTACCAGGGTTGTCCATAGTTCGTGGCCTAGGGTTCAAGCATATTTAAAGGCAAAAAAAATGCTCCCTTATAGTTGGATTTTTCTCACTCTCATAACTTGTAACTTCTAATTGATTCTGAATATATTAAAAAGGGATTAGGAAAAAGAAAGGAAATATAGAGAGTATAAGAATCTGTTTATCCCTATATCAATAGGTTAAAAATAGGGCTGATTTTGCAGGGTATTTGATACCCCAAGGCTGGTGTGTCTTGACCTCTTTTATATCTGTTCACATGGGTGAAGAAAATTACAACAATCCATATGATTTTGATCCATGGAGATGGGAGGTAATTAAAAATCCTACTAATTCTCTCTCATTTTTCACTCAACTTCACTGAATAATGTTCTGGTAAAAAAACCTTTTACCCTGCAGAAAGTTGGAGGTGTTGTGAGCAACAACAATTTTACTCCCTTTGGAGGTGGACAAAGACTATGCCCTGGGCTAGAGCTGTCCAGGCTTGAAATCTCCATTTTCCTTCACCATCTTGTCACCACTTACAAGTAATTGATCTTAGTTACTGTTTATGTTTAGACCTATATGTGTTTGTGTGTGTGTGGAAGCACACTTTCCACACACCAATTGACTGTTTTGGAACACTTGAGTGATCCAGCTCCTGGTCATTTGCAGGTGGCTTGCCCAGGAAGACACGGTTGTTCACTTCCCCACTGTCAAGATGAAGCGGAAGTTGCCGATCACAGTAGAGCCCATTTCAACCGCCGTTTAGCCATTCTTGACTCCTGTGGGGCACTGGTATGTATGAAGCATAGATATTACTTTCTCAGTTCATAATTCAAATTGCCTGGCACAGAAAAACAAAAGCCCGTAAGGACGGTCTTAAATGTGCCAAGTCCTTTTTTGTATATATGAAAGATTACAACCCTTAGCCCCACCAGAAGGATAGGTTCGTAAGGTTGATGTAGCTGTATATCTGAATTTTTTTCTACATAAAATGGATGGAGATGCCCATATATGATGGGGTTGGTTCTGATGTCCCTTTCCTGTTCTTTTCCTACAAGGAAAGGTCCTTGGGACGTCTTTTCAGAATGAATGCAAGTGGGGATGATTGAACCTAACCTTTCCATCTATGTCCCCATCACTTGCTGAATCATGTGTTGATAATAGCAATCATCTCACAATGATGGCAACAAGGAGCAAGTTAGGCATCAGGCATTGTAGGTTGAACCATTAAACTGAGAGACATGGAATGAGGTTACTTTAACACTAATGTTAACGCCTGCAGATGAGTATAATCACCAATATTATCTTAATCCTACGGCCAACCCCTCGACAGGATGAGTTGGTTTAATTTAGCGATGTTAACAGATATTTGTTCTAATGGATATATTATTATATCCTACATGGTGGATAAGATTGTTTTACAATTAAATGGATTTAGAGTAGATATGATTTTTTTTTACTTTTTTTGTACCTGCTGGATGTAGATAAAATGTGGGTTTAGGCTTAACCACTCTTCGCCCCTTCTCACCCACCCACATGATTTACAAAACAACTTAATGAACTTTGTTACTTGTAATTGCAACTGTATTATTGTCATTATTATATCCTACATGGTGGATAAGATTGTTTTACAATTAAATGGATTTAGAGTAGATATGATTTTGTTTTACTTTTTTTGTACCTGTTGGATGTAGATAAAATGTGGGTTTAGGCTTACCCACTCTTCGCCCCTTCTCACCCACCCACATGATTTACAAAACAACTTAATGAACTTTGTTACTTGTAATTGCAACTGTATTATTGTCATTATTATATCCTACATGGTGGATAAGATTGTTTTACAATTAAATGGATTTAGAGTAGATATGATTTTGTTTTACTTTTTTTGTACCTGCTGGATGTAGATAAAATGTGGGTTTAGGCTTACCCACTCTTCGCCCATTCTCACCCACCCACATGATTTACAAAACAACTTAATGAACTTTGTTACTTGTAATTGCAACTGTATTATTGTAAGACAAAGACAATATAGCTAGGACGAAACTTTACGGAAGGGTCTCATCATTTTCTTTGTAAAGTTATACGTTTACTGTTAAGTGCATGCTTATTTCATTAATTTGATTTTGATAATTTTTTTATGATTTACCTATAGCTAAGCCAATTTCTGTTTTTATTATTAATATTGTGTTTTTTTTTTGCAAGAACAATTTTAATTTTTTCTATTATGATACTCTATTATGAAATCACTGAATATTATTATGGTAATATGCAATAGATAGGTAGGTTTTATCTGACCTTACTTGCTTTAAATGAATAGGATATAAATATCAAAATTATAAAATTAATGAATGTAGATAAAATATAGATTGAGTGCTAAATATGATAAATAGAATGCGAGTTTAGCACCACTCTATCCAGATCCTATCTATTACTATCTTCGTTTAAATCCCCAGTTGCCGTTTAATGGTTGAACATCAAAGAGTTCAAGATTATTCATGTAGGGAAAGGATTTAGACTAGACGCCAAAGGCTTCCACGAGCAATCATGCAATGGAGGGCCAATGATATTAAATATAATGGCGAATGATCTTTACCCAGTTGGTATACCGACCGTGGGAGACCAGACTTGAAGAGAATCCACTTTAAATTTAGGCTAATAAATTACATAACTAGAAAATAACAAGCAACGCAAAGAAATGGAGTAAAATCCATCTACGATCATTTAGCTTTTACGGTTTTTCTAATATGGTCCGTAATCACACTAGTGTTATTTTAAAGTCTCTAATTAATAAGCCTAAATCCATAATTTACCCATGAACTTTGTTCACTTGGACACTTAACCTCTTAAACAATAGCTGGGGGCAACTCAATTCTCAAAACTTTGTAAACCGAAATACATAACCCCTCTACTAGTGAAAAGTTATCATATATGACCACGTGCTGGAATTTAGTCATAGAAATGTCTTTTTTGGTTTCTCAGGGACTTAAATGATAATAACATGAAGAGGGAGGCTGGACTTTTCGGTCCTCACGTTGAAAACACCCGCTTTCATCCTCTCTCTCCCATTTTCTACCCCTTTCCTGTCGATCCCACCCTAATTCCCACCCTCGGATGCTCACTTTCCTTCCCCTCGATAAATTGATTTGAATTATGATCCATTTGGTAGCCGCTATGGTGGTTGCGATCTGGGTTTTGAATAGTGGAGATTGGCGCATGAGAGCAAGTCATATACCCGGTGAAGGAAGCCAAGAAGCGAGTGTTTTCAGATCGTCTTATCTTATATCTCATGTCTGTAATCTCGCTTTTGATGTTATTTAGTTAGTTTAGTGTTCTTGGAGAAAAGAATTGGGTTGTCGATAGGGCTTGAAACCTTGCAGAAGTGTGTGCATGACCAAGAACTTCAATAGGATCATTGGGTAATCCACATTTGAATTTGGTTTATGGTTGAAAATGGGAACATAGATTGAACATGAGGCAAGATTGTAGTTGTATCTTTGTTTGTGTTGTGTGTTAGGAATGGATAGCCACCTGTTGTCTTTCTTTTCTCAGTGCCTAGTGCTGGAGATTGACATTTTCTTTTCTTTGATTGAATTTATTCTAATAGTTAAAATTAGCATAGACAAAGATAAGTGAAGAGAAACTTATCAAAATGTTTATTTCGATGAAAGGCTTTCAATAGACAGCGGAAAGAAAGGGGGGGAATTCTTAATTAAATGATTTAAAAAAGCGAAAAAAGAAAAGTGTAGTTGAATGATCACTTCTGGTTCCAACCAGAAAAAAAATGGAAAAGTAAGGAAAGCTATTTGGAAGACATCATAAAAAAAAATATTTGGCATATGTTAAAACACAAAGTTAGGTCTCTCTGTTCAATATTATTGTCATTTAAGTACCTATGAAACTAAAAAGAACATTTTTATGACATAATTTCAGTAACTGAGGACTTTCTATCATCAAAAGGAGTTATTTGTCCCAATTTATAAAGTTTGAGGCTGAGTTGTTCCAAGTCATAGTTGAAAGGGTTAAGTGTCTGAGTGAATAAAGTTTGAGAGTGAATTGTGGATTTAGGCCTAATTCATATATCATATCCTATCTGGATCCTTTCCATCAATTTCTTCATTATCTTTGACCAAAATTGATTATGTGGCAGTGCTGGCGGCATATTAGGACCTACACTTTGCCACGGGTTCATCTTTAATTAAAAATGGATGACAATGTTGTAAGAAAATGAAACTTTAGGCCAAAACTAACATAAACACTTAATTTTTAGGAATTAGACCGCACATCAACCAAAACTCAATTCTTTTCAACACTCTGTCTCGCCTAGTGTTGTCTTCTCTAGACATAAGAGACAAATCAAAATGAACTCCTGAAACATTTATAGAATTGCAAACCCGAAGCAGCCAGCTTGACCTGCCGCCCATTGAATATGCAGAAACCTTTTCTCTATGGTAATCTATCTCAAGATTCGTACCCAAACTCGATCAGTTCCCCTGGCTTGAAACTTCTACTCTCCACTAGCCTCCGTTGCTCATCCAAGCTCTTTTGAGATCAAACTTTCATTAGTAATACTCAATGCCCCGATTTGTCCCAAAATCTTAATGTCACTGTATTGGTCTTATGCCGCATGTTTTCAATTTATCAAATTTATTGCCAACATCTTTCAATTTTTTTTTTAATTTTTTTTATAACTTTTGAAATAACCACAACTTATTTTTAAATTCATAATTTTTTTTCCTATGTAAATAAAATCGCCATGTAAAATTTTGTATTTTTCATTGGTCACTCGCTTATGGGCTCTTAATTAAATACTGCGGTATACCGTGTGGTATACCGCTTACCACGTATCCGTAGTATGCGGTACAAATGGTTTCGTATTTGATCATTTTACCGTGCGGTATATTGCAGTATTTCACGGTATATCATATACCGTTTACTTTTTATATGTATTTTGTTAAAAAATTACGGTATACAACAAATAGAGCATGATACATACCGCGGTATTTAATTTTTCGCATCTATTTTTTTTATTTTACATCAAAATATCATAAATATATAAAACATTAAAATAAAAATAATACGCATATCATAAAATAAACATTTACTTTTAATTTTTTTGTTACTTTTCTTAATTAATATAAAAAATTAATGGATGGTATTATTTATATTTATAGTTGTTGACACCCCAATTTCGTCCGACCGACGTTTTAAAAAAATTAAAAAAAATTAATTAATTAATTATTAAAGAAAATAATATTATATATTTATTGATAACAATTAGTTTAGGAGGGGGCATTTTTATTTTATAAGTTTAGTAAAAAATAAATAAATTATAATAATATATCTGTTTGTGTGTGTTAAATTAAAAAATTTATTATTAGTTAATTAAATTAAAAATAAATAAATAATAATAATAATAATAATAAAAGTTATCTCCAGAGGCTTCGAGGCTCTCTGGAGCCTTCTACGTTCTTCTTCTCTTTTCTATTTAGCCGAGGGTTCTCTCAACTGCCCGGGACACGGAGCAATTCTCCCTCGGACACGGAGCCAAAAAAGAAAAAAAATATATCTCCTCCCTCGCACAGAGCTAACACATCTCTCCAGGCTCGAGTTCTCTCTCTTCTCGGGCCATCTCTCTTTCCTCACTCGGCTCTCTCTCTCCCTGACGCAATACAGAGCTCTTTCCTTTTGCTAAAAAAAAAAAAAAATGATCAAACTTCTCTTCCTCCAGGACTCTTTCCCTTTCGCCTAATCAGCTCTCTTTTCATTCTCCCTTTCTGTTCCTCGCCAACCTCGCACTCGTTGTCGCCATCTTCCTTTCTCTGCCCTCCCTGTTTCATGTCTCCTCCTGCACCGCCAGCCGACGCCGCCGACCTCGCAGCCGCCCGTCTCCTCCCCGTCTGCCTCCTGCACCGCGCCTGGCCCCTCTCCCTTGCAGCCTAGGCATCATCTCCTCGGCGCAGCCCTCGTCAGACGTTGAAACCGCCGCGCCTTGCCCTCCTGGCTCGCCTGCTGTCGAATCCGTCAGCCGTCGCATCCCTGCACCCCTCATCGCTGCACCTGTCTCTGTCGCCTCACCCTGCTGCTCTGCTTCGACGACGTCTCCGCCCCACGCCATCAGCTCCGCCATGTTGCTCTCCCTCCATCACGCTGTTTTCCCTGCCGCCGCCATCAAAGCCCTCCCCGTCTCCAGTTCCCACCGACCGAAGCCGCGCATATCTTCTCCGAACTTGCACGCCGCCATCAACGCCGACCAATTTTCTCCCTCTCCGTTTTCCTTGGCCGCCGTTTTTCCTGCCCCTGAAGTCACCTCTCCCCCGACGTATCGGAACAACAGAGAAGGAAGAAGACGATTATCTGTTTCGTAAAAAAAAAAATTTTAAAAAAAATTAATTAATTTTGGGTAAAAAACCCTCATTCAATCCTCCATCTCCTTATTTTCTGCCATATGATCCACTAACTTCATTTTATTTTGCAGATCAGTCACTGACAGAAGGTTTTTATTGATTTCTTTTTATTGTTTTGTTTTATCTATTCTGTCTGTTTGAATTTTACATTAACTTTAACTATTAAATTTTTATGAAATATGACTTATATGTTTTACTTTTATGTTGTCTGTTTTATTTTGTTTTGATTGTTTTCTTTTTATTTGTTCTCTTTATTTACTCATTGGTTGATTTATTTACTTACTTACTTGACTATTTTATTTATTTACTTATTTATTTATTTACTTATTTTTTTATTTATTTAATTTTTTTGATTTCTTTCTTTGTTTTGTTTGATTTGTCATCTATAAAATTTAATCATTAAATCTATATAGGCATGTCACTCGGAATGTTTAACTCATTTTTATATTCTCTTGTTCTTATAGTTGTGATTTAGATCTCATAATGCATCTTGAAAACAACAAATATTAATAGTGTATAAAAATAATTAGTAAATTAATTACTCATGTATGCTTACTTTTCTCATCATCCAGGAATTAAGAAACGATTTAATAAGAGTCAATTTTATAACACATGGTAAATTTCAAAGATTCATCCTTGGTGGTTTGATAAAATCTTAAAACGATTATTCGCCCATATCCAGGTGGTTTGGTTAGAATCCATGGTTTGGATGTTAATTAATTTTATTTAAAGCAAACAAAACAAAACAAAAATTAAAATTAAATAACGAAATCTCAATCGCAAACCGACTCGTTGTCCGGATCTGATATGAAAGTCCATAATTTTGGCATAATTTTGATTTTTTGCTTCTGGATTTATTTGATTTGTCAATTTGAGACTTTAATTTTGATTTTTTTTTAATTTGCAATTAAGTCATTAAATGCACTTATTTTCTATTATACTTTTGTTTGTTCAGCTAATGCATAAATTAATTTAGGAATTAACATTAAGCTTAATTATATGATTAGGTTAGATGGTTATTTTTAATAAAGAATTTGCCCTTGGTCTGATTTGATTTGTCTATTCAAGACTCTAATATTGTTCTGAGTTACAAATTAGCTGCTATTTTACTTATTATTTTTTTTTTTAAGTTTTGTTTGGATTATTAAAGTTATGAATTAGTTTAGAAATTAATGTTAAGCTTAATTATAGGATTAGATTAGATAAACTTCTTTTTAATTAATCTAAAAAAATTAGTTTGACATAATCAAAAAGTCACGCTTAGAAAAATTTAATTAAATTAAAATAATTTCCATATCCGGATGATCCGGCAGGATCTACGGTTTGGAAAATATTAAACTTTTAAAATAAATAAATTAAATAAAAAGATAAAAATCCATATTTACGATATGGATTAAATTAATTAAAATTTCATCAAATTCCGTGTCCAAATGACTCGGCAGAGTCCATGGTTCGGAATCCAAATCTTCCGTGTCCAAATGACTCGGCAGAGTCCATGGTTCGGAAGTATAAAATTCTATACAAATTAACTTAAAAATCCACATTTTAACTAATTCAGTTAAAATTTCTAAATTAACTGAAAATTATTTAAAAGCAAAGTAAAACAAAATTAAAATCAACTAAGGTGCCAATTTTGGGCGCTATAACAATATTGTTTTAGCGTAACCGTACTCCCGATCCCCGAACTCTCGCAGACCAATTTTAAGGTGATCAATCGACCTAGGTGAAACAGATTGGTGGCGACTCCAGAAAACCCGACGTTACCACAGCTTGGCGACTCCACTGGGGAGCCTGGTTAGTGAGTCGATCCTAAAACTTGATTTATTTTGTTTTGCTTGGCTTATTTTTTTTATGTGGATTCTTGTGTTATATTTACTTATTGTAAACATGCATTATGCATTCACGACATGAAGCTCTATACCCGAGCTTCCTCGAATCGAACACGTTCTTTCTAAGCGGAATTGGTGTTGTTGTCCTTGTGAGGCCATGGTCTCCAAGCCTTCACCGGTTTCAAAGTAGCAAAGTAGTGTATTGCCTTCTGAGACGGTTAGTCTCTGCATGGGCCCACGAAAAGCTACGACTCGAATTAATCCATTCCTTACATTAACCCTAGAGGGTAAGGAATTGGGTCGTCACTATACTTTAGTGATGGGATTCGGGAACTATCCCTGGCCTTTTTGATAAGCCACCTTATGCATATAGAATTCCCCACTTAACCATAGAACTGACCATAGAATTTCTACCATTTTACCAACGCTATAAGCATGTCATTGTTATGCTATTTTGTTACCTTACTCTTTGTTTTATTTGTGTTTTACATTTATGGCTTTAATTTCTTTTCTCATAATAGTTCATGAGTTATTAATTGCTATTTAACTTGTTAATAACCCTATTTTTCTTTTCTTGTATTTCTGTTTTGTACAATTTTTCTTCATGCATCAAAACCACGCATCAAACTATAATAACTTTTTAATCTTTCTAATGAAAACTAGAAGTCTTAAAGTTCCGCGATAGTTGATAATCAAACTTGCTCATCGCATGCATGCATTACATCAATCACGAACATATAAAGTCTGATAAAAACATAACGTCATTTTGTATTACATACATCCATCACATCAATTAATTGCATATAAAGTTTAATGAAATGAATCTTACTTTAAAACGGTAAAATTGGACCTCAACACCGATATCCAACTTGGTTCCAAACATGACTAATAGCAGAGCAAACCGAAGGACACCTCATAGATATTAAGTCCAAGATAGAACATGGCCGAGTAAATGAAACAGTTAATGGAGTTAGCAACCCAAGTCCCTGTCAACGACCCACAAGATCTAACCTATCCTCCCCAATTCACTCAGAACAGGTCTCAGTTCAAGAGAAGCTCTTTCACGACTCAGGCCCATCTGATAACATTTATCTAAGGCACTATCCAATTTTTGAAGAAAAGAAGCCACTACTTAAAAAAAGAAGAGGATACTCAAGAAACTCAAGGTCCAACAGTTGGTTGATCCCAAATTTCTAGATCCCGATGTGATTGGTAATTGAAAGTGAAGATTTCGGGCTAGAATTACATTGATTTCGGAAGGGCTCCAAGTCAAATCTGAACTAACAGTTCGCACACACTTTTGAATGACAGGGAATCCTTTTACTAAACTTGCATCTTTGAGAGCTTGCCAAAGTAATTTAATAGTAAAAATCTCCTAGCTTTAGTCCAGAATCTAGGGTGTAGTCTTTGTTAAATGGACACCTGGTATTCTTTTTCTTGTCTAACAAAATGATGTAATGTGTGCATTCTACCACTTTTTACCAAAAATTTCATTATTACAACTACACATTCTACCACTTTTTACCAAAAATTCCATTTTTTACATCCACATAGTCTACCACTTGCTACTAAAAAATCCATCTCTCTCACTCTTTGCCATTACATTATCCATTATTACCATCACACTTTACTTTATAAACGATACTACTCGTGGGTAAAAATGAAAGTTAAGGGAGATTTGATAGTAGTGACCTTGAAAGTGTTGCTAAATCTAGTAGGAATGATTTCAAATGTTGCACCTCAACTCTAAAAAAAATTCACAGTGGTTATCAACATCCTTGCAAGAAGTCTTGGATTAGCTTCCAAAGAAGGTAGCTCTCATATTAAATGACTTCAGTGGCCTCCCAATTCTCACAAATGCTCAACACAAGAAAAGGTTCTCGGTTCTCCGCAACACAAATTCCAAAAAGGAAAGAAGTTCATCCCTTCCATCAAAAGACAACAAGGGAAAATTCAAAACCAAAAAAGACTGAGAGCAAGCACGAGCAAGTAAGGCCACTTGAGTCATCTCACTTCAAGAGGGCTATGATCTCGGTTCTCCGCAACACAAACTCCAAAAAGGAAAGAAGTTCATCCCTTCCATCAAAAGGCAACAAGGGAAAATTCAAAACCAAAAAGGACTGAGAACAAGCACGAGCAAGCAAGGCCACTTGAGTCATCTCACTTCAAGAGAGTTATCAAGTATGTCATCACCATAGCTCACACAAAAAAAAAAAAAAAAAAAAAAAACAAAAAAAAAGAAGAAACAAAAAAAAGAGAAAAGAAAAAGAGGCTCAAGTTAGAGCAAAAGAAAGAAAAGAAAAAAAAAAGTGAGCTATGGATTCTAGACTGAAAACCTGCAAAGGCGGTTTAGAAGACAAAAGCAACCCTCAAACCAAGCGTACATAAAGATTACGATAGTTGGGGGGCAACAGATGAGGTCTAACTTTCTGGAAAAGGTGGCAAGTTTGAGGTCATCACTATTGAGTTTTTCACCATATAATTTCAAGTATATTAAAAGACTCTTCTTCCACACCACTTAAACTTCTCACGAGTAGTATTAAACTGCTCACGACTAGACCCTTCTTTCACACCACTCAAACTTTACTTTTCTCAGACCGAACATTTACCTCTTGATATCATTCTTATTCAGCTAGAAGACTGCCACAAAAAAAAAACATTCAAACTTAACTTTCCTCAGACCTAAAATTTATTTCTTGATATCATCCTCACTCAGCTAAAAAGCTATCATTATGAATCATGTTTCTACCTTATTGCCTTGCACAGTTTATGTCTTCGAGTTGGAAAGGGGAAGAATGACAGGATATTTTAATTAAAAACAAAGACCGTAAATTACTTGGTCAAGCTTTGTAAATTGATGAAAGTTTTTCTTTAAGGCCAAACCATTATTCATTAATGTGTGTAGACTTAAAAGTGAGGAGATAACTTGAGACTTTCTTTAAGAAGATGTGGTTCTTGTAAGAGAAATTCACGATCAAGGACCATCACAAAGGTCTAGAAATGCTCGACCTTCTGTTAAATCAAAGGCGAGATGATACCTTTTATCCACATAAACACCATATTCAGGGGGGCAAAGTAGTCTCTACGAAGCATAAGAACAGTACTGTCAACGAAGAAGCTCAATAGACAAGGGGGCAAGTCTTATGGATCAGAACCTGAGTTTAAGGAAGAGCAATCATTCAGATTATAACATGGGGATAAGTAAATGTCGACACGGCCACAAGAAAATGGGCAAAGAGACATTGAAAGTTAAGCCTTCGATGATATGAAATCTATGACAAGGGATGAGTATCCAAGGAGATATAAAGTATGAGGCGGGCGAACATTAAAGAAATTGAGGCCAAAATTCAAGAACAAGTCAAGCAAAGAGGATTTTGAAAAGAGTTGGGCTTTTGAGGCAGTGGACAAAAGCTGGAAAGCATAAAGAGATTCCAAGAAAGCAATTACAAAGAGGATCCAATAAAGCAAAGACATGAAGAACTAGATTCATAAAAAAAAAAATCCAAAACAAAAGAATACCATCAGTTACGCATGCATTACATTCATGCATTTCACATCATGCATACATAATTTTTACATGACAGGGATCAAATGGGAAGCACATTCATGGCACCGTTACATCAATATAAGCTAACATCTCAATGACATCAGCTCTTACCAATCTATCATTGGATACACAGCTAATACGCTGGACCCAGCCCTATCAGGAATCCAAGGATAAAGTAGACAATATTGTCAAAAGCCTGATAATCAATTCAATAATCGAGGCTACACCTGGATGGACAGAATTGACGCCAGCTTAGCAGTATCCAAGATAAGAGATAGCGATGGTCAAAGATAAGCGCGGATATCGAGAAATATTGTCGTCAAAAGCAGACGATGGATTTAATAATCAAGGACTGGATCAATATTAGCCCGATGGGATATCAAAGATAAGAAATATCTATGATATCAAAATAAAGTAGGATCCACTTTTCCGGTTAAACGGCGGATACGGTACTCCGTGACTCTCAAGTCGGTTCTCTCAGTTGCCCATAATAACTGATCCTTTCCTCCCTTCATTCTTTTACTTCCTCCTAGAAAATGGATCCTACTTTTTCTGCCTTGTGAAAGTATTTCCCTTCTCTCCCAATGAACATCCTCAAAAAGATTTACCGAGTTCGCTGTGAACGATTAAGAGTTCTGATGCACAAAGGAATACCTGAAGATGTACGGTGGTTAATCGAAGCCAAGGTTTGTCTGGCAGGTAAAATCCCAGAGACATTTGCGTCTTACATGCCTGGTGTAGGCAAAAGCTCTTATGCCAGAAAGAGAAGAGCGAGAAGATTACAAGTCTGCTATAAATGTGGTCGGTGGACTTGTAATACTAAATGTCGTTCTTTAGGAATGATCTCCAATAATCGAGAAGATAAAATACGGTTCATCAAGAATGGCCTGAGTAAGGACTCATTGGATGATATCCAATTGACTCTTGAGACGCATTCTTGTGGATCTGTGCAACGTGAACTTCTTGGTTTATGGAGCATTTTTCATGAAGAACGAAACCGTTACAGTCCCGGGAATCTGACTGTAAATGATCCTGTTTGCCAGCTTGTAAGAAAGCTGGACGGGAAGCAAATCCTCGACTCATAGAAGCTGTTAATGCCGTTACTGGACGTAAAACCAGTAGAAGATGTGAGCCACAGTCACAATTACTGTACATACAATTTGTCATATTTGGAAAAATTTACATTTTCTTTTGACAGTAATGTACTTGCTCCCGTAAGCGTAATCGACACGTTATCCCTTTTCATCACTATAAATGCATGTTCTTCTTTCTGATTAAGCGGCAGATATGATACTCCGTCGGTTATTTCAGTTTCCTACAATAACTGATTCCTTTCCCTCTTCTCTCAAATTCTTCTCTTATCAATGGATTCTACTCTTTCTGCACTGCGAAAATACTTTCCTTCCCTCCCACTAAAAGTTCTTAAAAAGATCTACCTTGCTAGATGTGAAAGAATCAGAGTTTTTATACGCAAAGGCATTCCCGACAATGTGCAGTGGATAATTGAAGCTAAGGTCCGTTCGGCTGGTGAAGTTCCAGATGCATTTATGCCTCGTATGCCTGGCTTAGGTAAAAGCGCTTATGCCAAAAAGCGAAGAGCAAAGAGGCTAGATGTCTGTTATCAATGTGGACGATGGACTTGCAATACTAAATGTCGTTCTTTAGGAATGATCTCCGAAAATCGAGAAGATAAAATACGATTCATCAAGAATGGCCTGAGTAAGGATTCATTGGATGATATCCGATTGACTCTTGAGACGCATTCTTGTGGATCAGTGCAACGCAAACTTCTTGGTTTATGGAGTATTTTTCATGAAGAACGAGACCGTTACAGTCCCGGGAATCTGACTTTAAACGACCCTGTTTGCCAGTTTGTAAGAAAACTGGATGGGAAGCAAATCCCCGACTCATAGAAGGCATTGAAGCCGTTACTGGACATAAAACCAGTGGAAGATGTGAGCCACAGTCACAATCACTGTACATACAATTTGTCATATTTGGAAAATTTACTTTTTCTTTTGACAATAATGTACTTGCTCCTGTAAGCGTAATTAACATGTTATCCTTTCATCGCTATAAATGCGTGTTCTTCTTTCCGGTTAAGTAGCGGATACGGTACTCCGTGACTCTCAAAGTCGGTTATTTCAGTTTCCTACAATAATTGATTTCTTCCTCTCTTCTCTCAAATTCTTCTCTCATCAATGGATTCTACTCTTTCCACCCTACGAAAGTACTTTCCTTCCCTCCCAATAAATGTTCTTAAAATGATCTACCAAGCTAGATGTGAAAGAATCAGAGTTTTTATACACAAAGGCATTCCTGACAATGTGCGGTGGTTAATTGAAGCTAAGGTCCGTTCGGCTGGTGAAGTTTCAGATGCATTTATGCCCCGTATGCCCGGCTTAGGTAAAAGCGCTTATGCCAAAAAGCGAAGAGCAAAGAGGCTAGGCGTCTGTCATAAATGTGGACGATGGAATTGTGATACTAAATGTCGCTCTTTAGGATTCATCTCCAAAAATCGTGAAGATAAAAGAAAATTCATTAAGAATGGCCTGCGTAAGGAATCTCTGGAAGATATCCGAGGGACTCTTGAAACGCATTCTTGTGGAATAGTGCAACGTGAAATTGTCGATTTATGGAGGACTTACCATAAAGAACGAGACCGTTACAGTCTTGGGAATCTGACTTTAAACGACCCTGTTTGCCAGTTTGTAAGAAAACTGGATGGGAAGCAAATCCCCGACTCATAGAAGGCGTTAAAGCCGTTACTGGACGTAAAACCAGTGGAAGATGTGAGCCACAGTCACAATTACTGTACATATAAGCTGTCATTTTGAAATTTGTCTTTTCTTTTGACAATAATGTACTTGCTTCTGTAAGCGTAATAAACACGTTATCCTTTTATCGCTATAAATGCGTGTTCTTCTTTCTGGATACGGTACTCCGTGACTCACATAGTCAGTTATTTCCGTTTCCTACAATAACTAATTTCTTTCTTTCTTCTCTTAAATTCCTCCTTCATCAATGGAGTCTTCTCTTTCCGCCCTACGAAAGTATTTTCCTTCCCTCCCAATAAATGTTCTTAAAAAGATTTATCAAGCTAGATGTGAACGATTCAGAGTATTTATGCACAAAGGCATTCCTGATAATGTGCGGTGGCTAATCGAAGCTAAGGTTCGTTCGGCTGGTGAAGTTCCAGATGCATTCTTCCCCCGTATGCCCGGCTTTGGTAAAAGCGCTTATGCCAAAAAGAGAAGAGCAAGGAGGCTAGGCGTCTGTCATAATTGTGGATGGTGGATTTGCGGCACTAAATGTCGTTCTTCAGGGATGATCACCAGAAATCGTGAAGATAGAAGAAAATTCATTAAGAATGGCCTGCGTAAGGAATCTCTGGAGGATATCCGAGAGACTCTTGAAGCGCACTCTTGTGGAATGGTGCAATTTGAGATTGTCGGTTTATGGATGACTTTCCAAAAAGAACGAGATCGTTACAGTATTGGGAATCTGACTTTAAACGACCCTGTTTGCCAGTTTGTAAGAAAACTGGAAGGGATGCAAATCGCCGATTCATAGAAGGCATTGAAGCCGTTACTGGACGTAAAGCCAGTGGAAGACGTGAACCAAAGTCACGACTACTGTACATGCTAGCTGTCGCTTTTGAAATTTTCCTTTTCTTCTCCCCTTTTGGCAATAATGTACCCACTCCTGACGTGAGCCACAGTCACGACTACTGTACATAGCTGTCACTTTTGAAAATTTTCCTTCTCTTCATGTCACTCACGACTACTGTATATGCTAGCCACGCTTTTGAAATTTTCCTTCTCTTCCGACGATCATGTACCTACTCCTGACGTGAGCTACAGTCACGACTACTGTATATGCTAGTCTGTCGCTTTTGAAAATTTTCCTTCTCTTCCGACAATCACGTACCTACTCCTGACGTAAGCTACAGTCGCAATTACTGTACATGCTAGCAGCCATTTTGAAAATTTTCCTCCTCTTTTGACGATAATGTACCCATTCCTGACCCATAGTCGTGACTACTGTGTATAGCTGTCATTTTGGAAATTTTCCTCCTCTTCCGACAATAATGTATCCACTCTTGAAAATAAAATTATTGCTTTATCTCTTCATCTCTATAAATATATCCTCTTTCTCACAAGTGTAAGGATAGGAATAGAGGAAACCTCAACTCGTAAATCCCGAAGTATTTGTGTATTTTCTGGGGCTTTTCCTGGAAAAGATGAAGAGTACTCTATTTGTGTATTTTCTGGAGCTTTTCCTGGAAAAGATGAAGAGTACTTAAAGGCAGCCAACCATTTAGGTAGTGTATTAGCTGAGCGAAAAATACACTTAGTTTATGGAGGAGGTAGTGTCGGATTAATGGGAGGTGTAGCATCAGCAGCATCTCTAGGAGGAAGCCAAGTTCTAGGCATCATCCCTGGATCTCTGAAATTTGTTTCTGGGGGCACGATTGGAGAAGAATTAGTGGTTAAAAATTTGCAAGAGCGTGTGTTACAAATGCTTCTTAATGCTGATGCTGTTATCGCTCTACCAGGTGGTTTTGGTACATTGGGAGAAGTCTTCCAAATTGCTTCCATGGCCCAACTTAATTTGCACAAGAAACCTATTGGGCTTTTGAATGTTAACGATCTCTTTACAGGTCTAATATCTTTTGTGGATTATGCAGTGCAGAAGAATTTTATATCAAGAGTAGCATGACGAATCCTAATATCTGCAAAAACTGCTGAAGAATTACTTGATAAAATGCAAGCTTTTGTTCCTGAACCAGATCCAGCAATGATTCAGATAGACTGGACGCGACAGTCTTTCCCGAACAGTTCGATCCCATAATAGTCCTCTACTAACCCTGTTGAAATATTGTGGAAGAAGAAGCGATCCGATCCGTTTTGCTTGTCCTTTACTTTTATTATCAGCATTTTCTTTTGTGTTTTAGTTTTTCTTTTCAGGGAATTTCTTTCTTTTATCTTATAAGATAGTCTCGTCCATGCTGATATTAAAACCATAGGACAATGCCTTTAGGTTGGAATGGCTGAGCAAAGAGTAATTTTTATTGCTCTTGAGACGCATCCTATTAGGTCTACTAGGCATAACATTTTGGGGTAGTTAAGCTTCAACCTTATTTGGATGACATATCTCTCAAGCGAATCTATATTTACTGAAGAAAATATTAGATGAACCCTGGATATTGATTCCAAACATCCGTTCCCTTTACATAATTTGTCAGTGTTATTGTCATCATCAAGATTCACTCATCTTATCGAAGTCTAAATTTTTGTACACGCTTGCTATAAAAATTCACACTTTCGAAGAAAAATATTCCAATTTTAATTCCTTTTGTATAAATTTCGCTCGAGGTTTAAGGAAAGTTCCTTAAACCTCAAAATTCAATCAAATTTTCCTTCAACGATAGGACTGCTCCTATCACCGGGGTTTTAAGGATGGAACCTTTGCCTCAAAATCAATCAATTTTCCTTCAACGGTAGGACTGCTCCTATCGCCGAGGTCCTAAGGAATGCTCCTTAGCCTCAAAATCAATCAATTTTCCTTCAACGATAGGACTGCTCCTATCGCCAAGGTTTTAAGGATTGAACCTTAACCTCAAAATCAATCAATCAATTTTCTTCAATCAATTTTTCCTCATCGTACGGTTTAAGGATGGAACCTTTGCCTCGAAATCAATCAATCAATTTTCCTTCAACGATAGGAGAGTTCCTATCGCCAAGGTTTTAAGGATGGAACCTTTGCCTCGAAACCAATCAATCAATTTTCCTTCAACGATAGGAGAGTTCCTATCGCCGAGGTTTTAAGGATGGAACCTTTGCCTCGAAACCAATCAATCAATTTTCCTTCAACGATAGGAGAGTTCCTATCGCTGAGGTTTTAAGGATGGAACCTTTGCCTCGAAATCAATCAATCAATTTTCCTTCAACGATAGGACAGTTCCTATCGCCGAGGTTTTAAGGATGGAACCTTTGCCTCGAAATCAATCAATCAATTTTCCTTCAACGATAGGAGAGTTCCTTCAACGATAGGACAGTTCCTATCGATTTTAAGGATGGAACCTTTGCCTCGAAATCAATCAATTTTTTTCCTTCAACGATAGGAGAGTTCCTATCGTGGAGGTTCTTAAGGTCGAAAAATCAATAATTTTCCTTTAGGGATGGAACCTCCTCAAAAATCAATCAATTTTCAACGATAGGAGAGTTCCTATCGTCGAGGTTCTAAGGATGGAACCTTTTAACCTCAAAATCAATCAATTTTCTTTCAAACGATAGGAGAGTTCCTATCGTCGAGGTTCTAAGGTAGGACCCTTAACCTCAAAATCAATCAATCAATTTTTCCTTCAAACGATAGGAGAGTTCCTATCGTCGAGGTTCTAAGGTAGGACCCTTAACCTCAAAATCATCAATTTTCCTTCAAACGATAGGAGAGTTCCTATCGTCGAGGTTCTAAGGTAGGACCCTTAACCTCAAAATCATCAATTTTCCTTCAAACGATAGGAGAGTTCCTATCGTCGAGGTTCTAAGGTAGGACCCTTAACCTCAAAACAATCAATTTTCCTTCAAACGATAGGAGAGTTCCTATCGTCGAGGTTCTAAGGTAGGACCCTTAACCTCAAAATCATCAATTTTCCTTCAAACGATAGGAGAGTTCCTATCGTCGAGGTTCTAAGGTAGGTTCCTTAACCTCAAAATCAATCAATCAATTTTTCTTCAAACGATTTCCTATCAAAGGTTCTAAGATAGGACCCTTAACCTCAAAACAATCAATTTTCCTTCAAAACGATAGGAGAGTTCCTATCGTCGAGGTTCTAAGGTAGGACCCTTAACCTCAAAATCAATCAATCAATTTTTCTTCAACGATAGGAAGGTTCCTATCGTCGAGGTTCTAAGGTAGGACCCTTAACCTCAAAATCATCAATTTTCCTTCAAACGATAGGAGAGTTCCTATCGTCGAGGTTCTAAGGTAGGACCCTTAACCTCAAAACAATCAATTTTTCTTCAAACGATAGGAGAGTTCCTATCGTAGAGGTTCTAAGGTAGGACCCTTAACCTCAAAATCAATCAATCAATTTTTCTTCAACGATAGGAAGAGTTCCTATCGTCGAGGTTCTAAGGTAGGACCCTTAACCTCAAAAAATCATCAATTTTTCTTCAAACGATAGGAGAGGTTCCTATCGTAGAGGTTCTAAGGTAGGACCCTTAACCTCAAAATCATCAATTTTTCTTCAAACGATAGGAGAGTTTCTATCGTCGAGGTTCTAAGGTAGGACCCTTAACCTCAAAAAAACAATCAATTTTACTTCAAACGATAGGAGAGTTCCTATCGTCGAGGTTCTAAGGTAGGGCCCTTAACCTTAAAAATCAAAATCAATCAATTTTTCTTCAACGATAGGAAATTTCCTATCGTCGAGGTTCTAAGGAGGAACCCTTAACCTCAAAATCATCAATCAATTTTCCTTTCAAACGATAGGAGAATTCCTATCGTCGAGGTTCTAAGGTAGGACCCTTAACCTCAAAACAATCAATTTTCCTTCAAACGATAGAAGAGTTCTTATCGTCGAGGTTCTAAGGTAGGACCCTTAACCTCAAAATTATCAAATTTTCCCTTCAATGATAGGAGAGTTCCTATCGCAGAGGCTCTAAGGAAGATTCCTTAACCTCATGATTTAGGAGGTGAGAAAGTTCTCAATGCCTAGCTAAGCCGGACGAAATTTGGTAACAACTTTGCATACATCATGTCCCATGAAGCATGCAAAGGGGGGCAGCTGTTGACACCCAATTTCGTCCGACCGACATTAAAAAAATTAAAAAAAAAATTAATTAATTAATTAAATTAAAGAAAATAATATTATATATTTATTGATAACAATTAATTTAGGAGGGGGCATTTTTATTTTATAAGTTTAGTAAAAAAATGAATAAATTATAATAATATATCTGTTTGTGTGTGTTAAAAATTAAAAAAAATAAATAAAAAATAATAATAATAAAAGTTATCTCCAGAGGCTTCGAGGCTCTCTGGAGCCTTCTACGTTCTTCTTCTCTTTTCTATTTAGCCGAGGGTTCTCTCAACTGCACGGGACACGGAGCAATTCTCCCTCGGACACGGAGCCAAAAAAGAAAAAAAATATATCTCCTCCCTCGCACAGAGCTAACACATCTCTCCAGGCTCGAGTTCTCTCTCTTCTCGGGCCATCTCTCTTTCCTCACTCGGCTCTCTCTCTCCCTGACGCAATACAGAGCTCTCTCCTTTTGCTAAAAAAAAATGATCAAACTTCTCTTCCTCCAGGACTCTTTCCCTTTCGCCTAATCAGCTCTCTTTTCATTCTCCCTTTCTGTTCCTCGCCAACCTCGCACTCGTTGTCGCCATCTTCCTTTCTCTGCCCTCCCTGTTTCATGTCTCCTCCTGCACCGCCAGCCGACGCCGCCGACCTCGCAGCCGCCCGTCTCCTCCCCGTCTGCCTCCTGCACCGCGCCTGGCCCCTCTCCCTTGCAGCCTAGGCATCATCTCCTCGGCGCAGCCCTCGTCAGACGTTGAAACCGCCGCGCCTTGCCCTCCTGGCTCGCCTGCTGTCGAATCCGTCAGCCGTCGCATCCCTGCACCCCTCATCGCTGCACCTGTCTCTGTCGCCTCACCCTGCTGCTCTGCTTCGACGACGTCTCCGCCCCACGCCATCAGCTCCGCCATGTTGCTCTCCCTCCATCACGCTGTTTTCCCTGCCGCCGCCATCAAAGCCCTCCCCGTCTCCAGTTCCCACCGACCGAAGCCGCGCATATCTTCTCCGAACTTGCACGCCGCCATCAACGCCGACCAATTTTCTCCCTCTCCGTTTTCCTTGGCCGCCGTTTTTCCTGCCCCTGAAGTCACCTCTCCCCCGACGTATCGGAACAACAGAGAAGGAAGAAGACGATTATCTGTTTCGTAAAAAAAAATTTTAAAAAAAATTAATTAATTTTGGGTAAAACCCTCATTCAATCCTCCATCTCCTTATTTTCTGCCATATGATTCACTAACTTCATTTTATTTTGCAGATCAGTCACTGACAGAAGGTTTTTATTGATTTCTTTTTATTGTTTTGTTTTATCTATTCTATCTGTTTGAATTTTACATTACCTTTAACTATTAAATTTTTATGAAATATGACTTATATGTTTTACTTTTATGTTGTCTGTTTTGTTTTGTTTTGTTTGTTTTTTTTTATTTATTCTCTTTATTTACTCATCGGTTGATTTATTTACTTACTTACTTGACTGTTTTATTTATTTACTTATTTATTTATTTACTTCTTTATTTATTTAATTTCTTTGATTTCTTTCTTTGTTTTGTTTGATTTGTCATCTATAAAATTTAATCATTAAATCTATATAGGCATGTCACTCGGAATGTTTAACTCATTTTTATATTCTCTTGTTCTTATAGTTGTGATTTAGATTTCATAATGCATCTTGAAAACAACAAATATTAATAGTGTATAAAAATAATTAGTAAATTAATTACTCATGTATGCTTACTTTTCTCATCATCCAGGAATTAAGAAACGATTTAATAAGAGTCAATTTTATAACACATGGAAAGTTTCAAAGATCCGTTCTTGGTGGTTTGATAAAATCTTAAAACGATTATTTGCCCATATCCAGGTGGTTTGGTTAGAATCCATGGTTTGGATGTTAATTGATTTTATTTAAAGCAAACAAAACAAAACAAAAATTAAAATTAAAATTAAATAACGAAATCTCGATTGCAAACCGACTCGTTGTTCGGATCTGATATGAAAGTCCATAATTTTGGCATAATTTTGATTTTTTTGCTTCTGGATTTATTTGATTTGTCAATTTGAGACTTTAATTTTGTTTTTTTTTAATTTGCAATTACGTCATTAAATGCACTTATTTTCTATTATACTTTTGTTTGTTCAGCTAATTAAAGGCATAAATTAATTTAGGAATTAACATTAAGCTTAATTATATGATTAGGTTAGATAGGTTATTTTTAATAAATAATTTGCCCCTGGTCTGATTTGATTTGTCTATTCAAGACTCTAATATTGTTCTGAGTTACAAATTAGCTGCTATTTTACTTATTTTTTTTTTTTTAAGTTTTGTTTGGATTATTAAAGTTATGAATTAGTTTAGAAATTAATGTTAAGCTTAATTATAGGATTAGATTAGATAAACTTCTTTTTAATTAATCTAAAAAATTAGTTTGACATAATCAAAAAGTCACGCTTAGAAAAATTTAATTAAATTAAAATAATTTCCATATCCGGATGATCCGGCAGGATCTACGGTTTGGAAAATATCAACTTTTAAATTGAATAAATTAAATAAACAAAAAGATAAAAAATTCATATTTACGATATGGATTAATTGATTAAAATTTTGTCAAATTCCGTGTCCAAATGACTCGGCAGAGTCCATGGTTCGGAATCCAAATCTTCCGTGTCCAAATGACTCGGCAGAGTCCATGGTTCGGAAGTATAAAATTCTATACAAATTAACTTAAAAATCCACATTTCGACTAATTCAGTTAAAATTTCTAAATTAACTGAAAATTATTTAAAAGCAAAGTAAAACAAAATTAAAATCAACTAAGGTGCCAATTTTGGGCGCTATAACAATATTGTTTTAGCGTAACCGTACTCCCGATCCCCGAACTCTCGCAGACCAATTTTAAGGTGACCAATCGACCTAGGTGAAACAGATTGGTGGCGACTCCAGAAAACCCGACGTTACCACAATAGTATATGCAAAGTATATGGATGGTATTATTTATATTTATAGTATGTCAATAAATTAGTTTTTTTAATAATATTTATTTTGCTCCATATATAACATTTTTTTATATTTTTTGTATTAAAAAAAATATCTTCTATCATATATATTTTATTTATATTTGATAAATTATGATGAGAAAAATTAGAATACATATAAAATGTGTAAAAATAAATTATTAAACAAATTATGTTATTTTAAAATAATATTCTAACAATTTTTTTTTTTGTAAAAACGGTAACAATATGCAGCATGGTATACCATGCGGTATACCTTAAAAATTTAAGGTGCGGTATACCTTGCGATAACGGTATTTAACACTTTGCGGGTGTAGGTTGCAATCTAGTATTCTCTTATCAACCAAAAAATATTCTCCATGCCTTTTCAAGCCTCAGCCCACCTTTTTTACTCCATAACTGTTGGATTTGGACATGAGTGTGCGGCAATGGCTCAAAATGGGCAAATCAATTAATATTAAAAATTGACAAACGAATTTCCAAATATAACAAATCATTTGCATATTGCTCAAACCACTTTAAGATATTGCATAAGATGTTTTTACATATTATTCAAGCATTTTACTTATTACTTTGGACACTTTTATTTCTAAAGAGTATAAATTATCTACATGTTACTTTAGATACTTTTATATATTCCTCCAGATACTTTTATATATTCCTTTAGACTCTTTAACACTTTTATACATTATTTTTGAAAAGAATAAATTACTTTTTGAAGGAAACAAATTATCTACATATTGTTTTAGACAATCTTACATATTTCTTTAAACACTTTTTCCTATTTGTTTAGGCACTTAATCATTTTGTCTTAGACATTTTTATAGATTGTTTTTGCATAAAATACGGTGCGGAGACAAGGGAGAAGTTGCCTAGTGGCTGACTAGAGTGGCAATGACTGAGGTGAATGAGAAGCAAAGATTTGTACGATCTTGAGGTGATATGTGGCATAATTTAAGGGTGATAATATGAGGATCTGGAGACGAGCAATGATCGATGAGATCTGGAAGTAAGCGACAATCACTGTCATCAGGAAGTGAGTAATGGTTAGCGTGATCTAGAGGCCAGTGGTGCGATCTGGAGGAGAACAATGATCGGAGTAATCTAGATGCAAATGGTAACTTTGCGATCTAGAAGCGAACGATGATGGTGTGATATAGGGGCTAGTAATGAAGGTGAGATCGGTTGGAGAATGTGTGATCTAGAGGGGATGATCGATTAGAAAAGCTGTAATCCAGAGGTGATGATGATCCATTGGAGGTTGCAGCAGCAGCAAGGTAAGATTTCTAAAAGTATAGAGAGATTATATCCATGAGCAATTTTGCCAAATTTTGGACTACGTAGTGAGTTATATATGGTGATTTAGTAGTGGATTAGTATGTCAAATTAGACAAATGTTATAAAGTAATAACCAATCTTTTGCATTTTGTGACAGCAATATATAACATGAAATATAGTTTGGGGAGTAATGGTGGAATTTTACCTCAAGTGTAAAACCCTTAAAACCCTTACACTTGCTCTTTGCTCTTGCTCTCTCGATAACTTCTTGCAATCCCCAATTTCTTGATCCTCTGAAGTTTGGTAGAAAATTTTGGCAAGAAACAAATCTTAAGAATTCTAGTGATTAAAGAGCATTTAAAGATGATATATCAGTTTTTTGGTCTATTTCATCACCATCTGCTCAACGCTCCACTTCAACTAGAGATTTTGTTTCCATCACATATCCAAACTAAAAAATTCTCTCGCTTTCTGTTTCACCTATGTTTCTTATCAAATCCTCAGAAATGGCAAACCCAAATTCGTTTCAAGGTGACCCATTTCCTCTTCAGCTGTTTTTTGCTTCTAACTTACTCGGGTTCGAAGTTGTTAGCTTTGCTTAACATGTTTTCATTTAATTTTATTTGTTTTAGTTTATCCTTATGCAAATTTGATTGGTTTAGAAGGAGTGAGCATGAGGCATTTCAGGAAAAAAAATGTAATGACTTATCTTAGGTATGGAAGACGTATGTGTGTATAGGGTAAAATTCATTTATTATCTCTAACCTTTTTGTATTGTCCTAAACGGGTTCATAACCTTTATTTTGTCGTCTTAAAGTCCCCAACGTGTCAGATTGTATCCCAATCATGGTTTTTCTGCCAATTTCACAATTAAATTTAACAAAATTTTGGGAAAAATGTCAACTTTTATCCTTACATTTTTTTTCTCCCACTCAAAGCACCCTTAATCAATCCTTTTCTCATCTACGCCTCCTCCACCCAAAAGCTCTCTCTCTCTCCTTTCTTCTCTCGTCATCCTCCTATTTTTCCGCCAACAATTCTCCTCCAATTCCTCAAAAGTCAGAGTTCACCACCTCCCATCGTCCTCTAATCTCACTGCATCTTCTTGATCACTTTGATCTTGGCCTCATCTTGTTGTTCTATCCTAACCTTTGTCCCCTTTATCTTCACAATTCCAACTGTAGTTGGTGCATCCTAGCTAATATTGCCATCTTCTCATAAACTCCTGGAAAAAAAACCCAAAAAAACCAAATTTTTGATCTTGATATTATTGGTTGATTTAGAAGAACAAGACTCATGGCTTGTCTGACAACAGATTATTTTCTAAACAAATTTGTAGGTTAATCAGTCAGCGACAAGTTCTTTTTGCAAATTGCCCACAAATTGGAGAGACAATGAAGCTCAAAGTTGAATATAGCAATCATACATTTAGATATTGGCATAGGTATCATTGCTCTATTTGATTTTTGTTCTGCAATACCTTTTGCCAATAATGATTCCAACTCCATGATCACCACCACCAAAGTTGGTTCTTTGATGTTGGCCACCCATAGTGTCCCTGAGTAAGTTTAAAAAATTGTGTTTCATGATAGAAGATTGGGATTATAAAATCAGATCGTAAATTGTAAGATTCTACTAAAAGATTAAATTCTTTGTAATAAATAATCAAATGGGAAAATTACAAAGACCCTCATATGATTTGGTCTAACCTACACTTTATCTCCTCTATTTTTAGAAATATGCATTTTATCCCATTATTCCTTTACAATGTTTGACAATAACTTCTGAAACTTTAAATTAAACTAGTTAATATTTATGTTCCAGTAATTTCAAGATTTTTGATATTTTTTTCACAGCTAACTGACCTTTAAAAAAATATTGATATGCATTTATAGAAAGAAAAATAGATTTACAGAACGGAAAAAATTATAATTTGCAATGGCTATTAACTATAAAAAAATAATGGAGAGATTGAAATTATTGGAAGATGACTATCGTACAGTTCAAATTACAATTTTAGAAGTTGTTGTTAGACAATGTAAAAGAAACATGGGGTAAAATGTAGGTTTCCAAAAATAAAGAATGCAAATTGTAAGTTAGGGTAAACCTCAGGGGGTAATTGTAAGTTTCCCATAATATAATTCATATAACAGATTTATTATATTAGAAACTAAATAAAGTTTTAATATCATAACAATGATACAAACACAATTAGTGTTATAGTACAAATACAACTAGAGCCCTAGTAAAACATACATCAACATAACTAATACAATAACTAACACAAGTCTAAAAAAAATCGTAAACAAACATAACTAATACAATAATGATAAACTTATGGAGATGCCGAGTTTTAGCTCTTGAATGAGAAAGAGACAATTTTTTTTCCTTTTTAGTTTACTTTACTATCTAAGTCATATAACCAATAGCTTGGGTAGCTAAATTTGGGCAATAAGGACCTAATCACTTAAATTTTCAAATTTATACTAAAATACAAGTGTAACAAACAAAAATCAATACCAAGTAGGATCAATAAGATCGAAACATCATAGAGGTATTAAGATCTTAATCGGGATCTTACCAAATTTTACTATATTACCAATCTTATTACTTTTCAACAGGATTTTATGATATTAAATTGTAAGATCGTGGAACCATAAGATTCAAATCGGGATCTTAACAACATTGGTTTTGATTAAGTTTTTGGAGTCCCCTTTGTCTCCAATACTTTTAGATATAGACTTATTACTGATTACTCCTGTATGTTGTTTTTTTTTAAAATCTTTTTTGAGGTAATTACCTAAAGAAACAGGATTAATTTGTTATGTAGATTAGCTAGCCGTGGGTTGACAAAAAATAATTTTACGATTTTCCGCACTGAGCATCATTTGTACCAAAAAACCTAGCCTCCCCCTCTTCTTGACCCATTACCTTCTATATCAATATGTATAAGAGTCACCACTAGTCAATTTACATGTAAGTCACTTAGATACCTGTTATAATTTATGAGAGGTTTTAAGATCGTAAGAATAACCTTATTAAAGTCCCAGAAAGTGGTATCATGGGAGTTCGATTTTATCTTTTCCTAAATTCTTGTTTCTTTTAATACCTAATATTTGATAAAATAATTTTATGAATTCTATTTAATTATGTTTAATTTTAAATTTAATTTCAAACCATGAATCTTATTAGATTAATCAGATATGAAATCTTAGATGTTCTTGAAATCTCGAGACTTTACCAAATCTATAAAGAATTTGAAATGAATATCTTGTTCAAATCGTAAATATTATTAGACTAATCGGATTCAAACAAATAATCTGTCTTGGGATTTTATCAAATCCAACAAGAACAGATTCTTAAAGATTTGTTGAAAATTTTATCAATTAATTCGATTATTTTTTTAAATAAATAAAAACATAAAAATGCAAAAAATTAGATAATTTAAATAATTGGCTAACTAGCCTAAACTTATAATTCTATGTTAATAATTGTCAAATTGACTCATGGTTGAAACAAATAAATAAATAATAAATAAACAAAGAATGGAAATGTTTTGCTGTCAGTGACCAATCTGCAAGAATGAAGAAATGTTAGTGATTTAAACGAACAAAAATAAGAGGGTTAGGGACTAACAGTAGTTATACCAAAAAGAGGGAAAATTGATTGGATCGGTTTCGGATGAAAGCGGGTTGGCCTCGGGTTAAGGAGGCTGGTCATCTTCGAGTCACCGTTCACCGGCAACGAGAGAAGGAGCAGCGGCCTGGACTTTGCTCGGTGGTGACGCGGCGACCAACAAGAAGGTTGAATGCCAAGGAGCTGCGATGGACGGTGGCGGTGGCAAGGGATGCGATTCGGCACGGCGGGGAGAGTCAACTCTCCTTCTGGGGAACCGTCGGTGGCAGCTCAGGTGGTGGCGACAACGTGGGCTGGGATCGGCGACCAGGGGCACTGACAGTGGAGTTGGCGGCTAGCTGGCGGCGTGTGGCTGGAGGCTTAAGGTTGGAGGCTGGTGTCGGGCAACAAAGGGGAAGGCCAATGGTGGCGGCGGCAGGGTGAAGAGTTTAGGAACTCTGGGGAGATAGGTGGCGAGACCAGGGGCTAAATGTTCATTTTTCAGCATGTCCTCCCCATTTTTTCTGTGAATAGTGACTCCATTTATAGTACCAATGTCTTGAACGGATTAACAAGCAAATTTGATCTTAAGTCTGATAAAAAATCGAAGTTTTAGAGGTTTAAATCTCTTAGGATACAATTTGGTCTAACTACTAATCCAAGTCCACAAAAACTCTTAAGATGTTGATCTGACCCAGAATTTTGGCAAAATTTCAATGCAACCTAAATCTTTCAGGATTTGTCAAATTGGCCCAAAATTTTGTAAAATTCTCAGATTTTCCCTGGTCTTTATAAATTTGCCAGATTTGCCAAAAATTCTCTAGAACTGACAGATTTACCTCAAAGTTTTCAATTTTGCTTGGAACCTTCTAAAAACCTCCAATTTACACCCAAACTTCTCCTTTTTACGTAAACTAACCCCGAAAAACCCCTAAGACCCCTAATTAGTATATAAACTAAATTAATTCCTATTTTGACCTTAAATGATCATCCTAAATTCATAATGATTTGTAACATGAATAACAATGTAACCTAAATATGACTAGACCAACTAACCCTAAAATGAAAAAAGCTAACTCAAATGTCCTAACAATTGATGAAATTATCCCTACCTTAAACTAATTTTCCTAACATATAACTAAACAAAAATTAGTACTCGAATAAAATTGGGTGTCAACACCTTTTGCCGCCTCTACCATATTTTTCTGTCATTTTCGGCCAAATTCAAACTTTAGTCCGGATCTGGTTTGTTATCTTTCAATATTTTTATTGCTTGACTGACCTTATCTAATGTTATTTATCAAATTTTATAATAAATGCAATCTCCTTCAAATCTTGGTGTTTAAGAGTTATTTGAGATTCTTGCAAAGTAGATCTTCAATCGGAAGCGAACAATAATGGATCTAGATTTTCTCTTGAATTCACAGGAATCTCGGCTCTATAAGAGTGTCTCGATTTTTTGCAACAGATATAGAGGCAATTGTATAGAATAAATTCAGTCTTTATTTTTGTAGGTTTTCTAGGTAATCTTTTTATTTTTATAGATAGTTTTATATAAGTCTTTGATGCCTAGTTGGTTTTAGAACTGCTTAGTTATTGCTGGCTTGGTTTGTTCTTTGTTCCAGTTATTTGTGATTTTTGTACTCTGAATTTATTCGGACTTACTTGAAAGATTTGACTTACACTTCAATTCTTTTTATTCGGTGTCGCGGGAACATGTAGCCTTTTTGTGACCGAATTTATGTTCTTATTCCTTAGAGTCTTATCCATTATTGGTCTGTAAGATGCCATTTAACTTACTTTTAATTAAAATTAAACATCTTTTGTTAAACAAAATCTTTTGTACCCACCTATAACGGGAAATACTTGGGGAAGCTTTGCAATATATATTTGTTTCATTGAAGATTAATTTTTTAAGTTTTTAAAATTTTTTTTTTTGGGTAAAGAAAGTTCTAAGCCTGTAATTTCTTGGCTACTTGCCAACTTTTGTTCCCATCCCATGCATGGCAAGTAACAGGTGGTGGAAGACAAAATCCAGAAGAAACATCAGACATTTATAAAGTTACCGACCACTCCCATTTCACACTTCTAAGATTCAAGGGTGACACTTGTTCATAAAATCAAAAGGCCCAATCTCTTTATTTTCTCTTTTTTATTTTCAACTATACTTTTTATTTGCTAATAAACCTATGATTTTCCATCTAAATCCAGTATAAATTTGAAACCGAGGAGACAGAAAAAACCTTCCCCTGTTCGGGCTGTTTCCCCTCTCTCTAGAAAGAACCCTAAAGGCACAGACAAGGATGGCGCTGTCACCCAAATCCACTTGCCCTGACGACAAGCCAAGTTCATCCCGATCGAAGAAAACAAGAACCCGCACCGGCGGCGGCATGATCAAGGACCGCCATGCACGAGTGGGGGGTCGGGACCGTAGGGTCAGGCTGCCTAAGAGCTGCGCCAACTCCATCTACCAACTCACCCAACGCCTTGGCTACAAGACCCACGGCGAGACCGTCACCTGGCTCCTCCGCCAGGCTGCTGCCTCCGTCTTCAGCCTCGGCATTGTTCTCCACCCAGAAATTCTTCAGGTTCCACCAGTACCCTCCGTCCCATGCAGCTTCGTCTACACCCCTTCCCTCTCCGCAGCCAACACCCTGCAGCCGCCTCCTCCGCCAGTACTCCGGTTCCCTCCAGCAATCAACTTTGGATTCCTGCCCATCCCGCCGGTGATTTACAATTACAACCCGCCAGTGGATTTTCCACAAGTGATTAACAACAATAACAACAGCATCATCTACCAGGAAGTATCTTTCAGCTTCGATGCCAACACCAACCATGGGAAGGAGTATACTGTTGATGATATTTTCTCTCTTTTCAGATAATAAGCTTCCTGAGCAAATCCCAGTCAAAGTTTTTAATTACTGCAGGCTATCTGATCATCAGTATTAGGTTTCTATGTATATTTGCATGTGTCTGCTGGGTTAATTAGTTTTGTCGGTCTGTCATAAACTCTTTTCTTGTTTTGTTTTGTTTTGTAAAGAAAAGAGAAGGAACTTTTTTCATCTCTTAATCTCTTTAATTCCTATTGCAATACTCTTGTGTTTGTGTACGATAGAAATAAGAATGAGAAGTAGAATTTTGCAACTAGGATAATTCTTTGAATTTTTTCAAAATTAATTGCTCCTTTTAGACTCCAATTTGTTTAAAAAAAAAACTGTAACCCATTTTAGAAATGGCCAGTTTATGTAACATGTGACAGATGATAATCTGATTACACTTTCCGTTTTAGAAACCCAAACAGAAACTTTTTGACCATTGTGATGATAGGGGTGAAAATATTTGAATAAACACCACGAGCTTTCTCAAAATCAAGTTAGCTTAAACATCATTCACTAGCTTGTTCAAATTATTACCAAGTCTTGTTGGAACAAAATTTCAAACTTGATGCATAATTCAAATAAAGCCCGAATTACATATTATTCGGCTCATCTCAATTTTAACTTTTTCTATTAATTTAAGTAAATAATTGAGCTTCAATCAAACTCATTCAATTTAAGCTCAACTTAGTCATCCTACTACTCAATTCGTTTTTAGCCTTATGTAATGGTAATGGAGATGTGAATATTTAGGGACCCAAAGAAATTGCTTAAGGATGAAAAGAACCGCCATTAAAATGGCATCTTGCTAGCAAGCAAGTTCATGTGATTTTTCAAAGATACTTTTGCTGCTATAACTTGTACGGTAGAATCTAGTTTTGTTTTTTACTTGCTAAAAAGCCCCGGCCCGTTTATGTGAAGCCAAGGATTATCTCAAACTAGGAACCCACGTTTTCTTCACCTTGCTTATCTGGGTTTTCAGAAGATGTCAGAAAGTTTTAATTTTCATTGTTGGATCAGATTTATAACGTACTTGACCAATTTCAACTCTTTCAAGCATGCTTCTTTTTTAATTAGCATAAGTGATCCACTTATTTATTTTTGAAATTAACCCAATTGATATATTGGGGCTTGTAAATATTAGGTTAATCTCCTATTGTTGTGGTTTTGATTTCAATTTATAATCAGTTAATTAGTTAATCAATTGGACTGTTTCATTTATGCTTTCTGGCTCCAAAATATCCTGTAATGAATGGTATACCATGAAAAAGTATCAAGAGTATATTTTATTTCCATAGGACGCGCTTATGTGTAATCAAATTGTCTTCCCAATATGATGTACATGCGTGCATATGTAAGGGGCCCTCTTGATTGTTGAGCATGTTGTGTCAGCTAAAGCTTCAAAGAGTTACTACATAATATAGTTCTTTACTTTTTAGAAAAAAAATATAACTTGGTCTCATACTTTTTAAAAAACCACTACAAGAGAGAAAGACTCTTGCTATGGAAAATATCGTAGGTGAATCGTAGCAAAAATGCATTTGCTATGAAATATGCCATCGCAAACAATCATTGCAAAAATCTCCGTCGCAAATAGTAATCGTCGCAATATGATAGCAAAAGTGCAACAATTTTAATTGTCGCAAAAAAAAATTGTGATGATTTTGCGACGATTCTTTTTTATCTTGATTTTGCCTCACTACAGATAAATAATTTTGAAAATTTTGCGACGATTCTTAGTTTATTTTTTTTAATTATTGATTTTAATATATTTAATTAATCAAATTAGTATATTATATTAATTGTTACTAGTAAATTAATTGTAGCTGAATACTAAAATATTATGAATAAAAATATCAATAATTTACATAAATATATCAATTAATTACAGAAATATGAAAAAAAAACCTAAACTCTATTTAAAAAAATCTAAACATTTGAGAGAGATGAGAAAGTCAGCCAGGATACAAAGTGGAGGGGGAAGGAGAGGAGAGAACCGAAGAGGCGTATAGAGAGGAGAGATTATGCGGTGGATGAAGGAGACAGCGATGGAGGAGAATGGATGGAGAGATCGCACAGAGATGGAGGAGACAGACAGAGATCGGACGGAGATGGAAGAGATGGTGATGGAGGCCAATGGATGGAAAGATCATATAGTGGATGACAGATGGACAGAGAGAGTGGGTGAGAAGAGGCAACGAGTGGAGGATATGAGAGGGTGAGATTTTCAAATTGGGAAGATGAGAGATTAGACCGCATATTGTTAATTTAAGTGTTGATATTATGACGATTTAGCCTTAATTACATCAACTATGATTTAGCCTCAATTATGGCAGAATCAAGGCAGAATCGATGCAAATGTCCCGCCCAAAATTTCAGTTAAAATTTTTCATCCCCCGCCCAAATTTCCTTCCCTTTGTTTAATTTTTCCTATGAGATTACTTACTTTTTTCCCACTTTTTTTATCCTTGATTTCTTATTTATTCCTATGATTTTCCCACAATATTCAACTAATAATAAACTACAAAATATTAAAAAATTTCCTATGATCTTCTTACAATTTAGCCTCAATTGTTTATTTTTTTTCCTATGATTTACTCTTGATTTCTTATTTATTCTTACAAATTTCCAATGACCTTCAACTACTATTACACTGCAAAATCTTAAAAATCTTGTGTTAAAATCAAAATTAATGAAAAGTTTATGCAATATGTTACAGTAATTATTATTAATGGCTAAACCCTAAACTAATTTTCAAAATTACTAGAAATCTAATTTAACGAAAATAAATAGCTTAACAACCAATGTCATAATTTTCACAAATTTCTACAAGATTCTTAAACTTACTAAACATAGAAACCTCAAAAGAGATGCTACTTTCCAAATATAGAAACCCCTTATAAAGTGGAAAGTTTAGGGTTTTGGGTTAGTGTTTAGGGTTAGGTCAGTTAGTATTACTTAGGGTTAATGTAGGGTTAGTGTCTAAGATCAGTGTTATGTTAGTGTTTAGGGTTAGGGTTAGTCTTCCAAAAGTTTGCAGTTTCTAAATTTGGATGTCTCCAAAAAGTTTGGAGTTAGGGTTAGTATTTAGGGTTTGTATTAGAATTAGTATTAGGATGAGTTTAAAGTTTAATGTTTAGGGTCATGATTTAATGTTAGTGTTTAAAGTTAGTGATAGGGTTTCAGGAATTTACTTTTAAGGTTTAGGGTTAGGGTTAGTATTTAGGGTTTAGGGATTTTGGATTTAAAGTTAGTGTTAGTAATGTTAGTATTTAGGTTAAGGGTTTAGGGTTTAGTGTTCCGGGTTTAGGTTACTATTTAGGATTTAAGGTTTAGTGTTTTTGGATTTAAGGTTAGTGTTAGTGTTTAGGGTTTAGGGTTAGGGTTAGGATTTATGGTTTAGGGTGTATAATTTTCTGATTTAGGGTTAGTGTTAGTGTTTAGAGTTATGGTTAGTGTTTAGGATTTAGGGCTTAGGGTTTAGAATTTAGGGTTTGGGAAGTTGGGGACTTAGGGTTTTAGGGTTTGGAATGTTGGGGATTTAGTGCTTGAGGGTTAGATTGTGTGGAGATTGTAGCAGATTTTCCTAAGATTTTGCTTGGTCAATTGTCGAAATTGTCAAAAATAATTTTGGTGTCCCTAATAACTCAGAATAAATAAATTTGTATTATAATAGTAAAAACTAGGTTGAATCCCAAGGAAAATTTATTAACCGAAAGCTTCCTGTCGGAAAACTGAAATAAAATGTTTGAGGGTTTTCTTGAATTGAATGCTGAATTAAATTAACTGTAGAATCAAAATGAAATTAACCAATACTAAAAACGCTCAGTTCAGGGTTGATTATCCATTCCAATCACGCAGTTGATTATCGAAAGAAAATATTTCTTAAATCCAAACAAATAAACAGGATTCTCTTTAAAGCTAAAAAGAACCCCAAAGAATTCAATAGTAAAATTAACCAGAAAAAGCTTCAAATTAATTTCTTAATTTTGAGTAACCAGATATTGAAAAGTAATTTATAATAAACCCAAAATTAGCATTAGGAACAATGAACAAAAGTTTATTTCAGGCAACAATCCAAAAACTTGAACAATTTAATCTGTTTTACTTCTCCATATGAACTAACCAGAAATAAAAGTAATCTATAGTCAATTCACTTGCTTCTAAATCAAATTCTTCACCTAAGCGGTTGAAAGAAAATCAAATAGATTTGTAATCGCAGCACCAATCCAACAAGCGAGAACAGGAAAATTAAATACAATAAATCTTAAAAACAAAGAAGTAAATACTTGAATTTAAAGAGAATTTAAGCAAGTAAAATCAATCATCACAACCGGTGTTGGTGATGGAAATCATCCCTAAAACTGAACCAAAAAAATTACCCACTCATGTTTAAAAGAAAAACAAAGAAAATAACAAAAAACCTAAGGCTGCCAAAAAGGAGCTCCCTCGAAGAGGTGCAGCCTTTGCCTTTAAATACCTAAACAACAGTATCCTAGTGTGTTAAATGTACAAAATCTCTTTAAACTTTCTATATTATTACAAACAGTACCCAAACAAATAAAAAGATTCAAATAACTAGAAGGTTTCAAAGTTGTTAGCCAAGTAATGCTCCAGAACAACAGTAGCAACTTCAAGCTGAAATTCGACTTTGATGCAGTTATTATTTCTCAAAACTCAAAGTATAAAAGTTTCATAGCTCTTTCTTAGCTTCGAAATGACACCTGAATCATACACAATAGACATCTACAGCCAAAGATATGCCTAAAATACCGCAACTGCTTCCGACCAGTGATGACCCCCAAATCGCGACTTTGAAACTAAATTTGATCTTCTTAACGTGCAAACTGTGTTTCATGGTCTGAATGTGATTTTTAACTCCAGATGTTAAATTTCTAGTGAATCAAGAATCACTTGATTCTGATTTCTGTAGCTGAAGATGTGCTTTTTCTATCAGAACATCGTCAATCTGTCAAAATCCTGAAAAAACACAACCAAATTAAAACTTGTAAAATTGCAATTAAATCCATTTTTAATCAATTGAGTCCAGATATGCTCTAAGCTTCAAAACATACTCAAAACATATCTTTAAGGTTTAAAACATATTAAAACATACTAAATATGAGAGAAATAAATATATTAAATATAAGCTTATCATTGCTACACAATTTTCTTACGATTATTTTCATAGCAATTTTATCACTATTATTCCCACAAAAAATCTCCATCAAATCATTTGAGATGATTATTTTTTTTGGAAAAAGTTCATCATAAAATTGTTGCAAACTCCAATGATTTTTATCATAGCAAATGATTTCATGGAAAAATTATCATAATTGTAACAGTTGATTGGTCCACGCTACTATTTGCTATGATTTTGCATCGATAGCTATTTGCCTTGATTTTTTTCATCACAATGGATCATCACAAAAGCTCATCTCTCTTATAGTGAATTTTATTTTAATTCTTATATTTTGAAAAAAAAATGATCCATAAAATTAGATAAAAATTTATGAGTGAGCTATGATAGTTTGGTAGGTGACACTTATGTCACTAACTTTTTCATGGGAGTGAAAATGTTAAAAATTTTACACCTTAATTTTTGTGCCCTAGCTAGCTAATGTTGTACTGGTAATGTAACTTAGTGCTCATAATGCATGATAAATATAAAAAGAAAAGGTAATTTGAATACAAACTCATAAAAAAATTGGTTATTATTGTTAGTAGAATTGTTATTTATGTTTTATGCCACCAAGAATATTGTAACGAACTATAATGGAAAATAACGGTCAAGTGTAGATGGTAATATGACTCATGCATGTAACCAAATAATCACTTTAGCGAGGGACATATGTTTAGAGAATTAACAAAAATATATTATAGACATCAAAATTTAATTGGGTTAAAATATATTAAACCCAATTTAAATTGTCTAGCCCATTTCAAGATTGATATCTAAAATTCAAAAGCCTATTGAATTTAGAAACTACAGATTCAAGAAGTACAATTTTTAAAGCCCAAAAGTGCACAATTGAGGGTCCTGAATAAAGACTCATTATGTTACCTTAAGTCCATTTTTGGCAAATTGGACCTTAAACTTCAAAATGATCAAAGCCCATGCATACCTATCATTTAGCCTAAATATTCTAGAATACTCTAGAATGTTCCATTAATTATCCTTTTAAATTAAATAATTGAGATAATTAAGGAGGGGTAACTATCATATTTATTTTCTCTTGAGATAAATATAAAAGATAAATATGTAATAATTATCACATATGGTTTTCTTAAACCAAACAACTTCTTCTCTACATCTATAAATAGGCCCCCAAGGCCAAAAAAGGAAGAACAAATTGGAGAAGCAGAACCAGGGAGAAGGAAAATTTGCCCACAAGAAGTTTTCTCTAGCTCTTCAATTGATCTAGCACAAATGCTCGGCGAGAGAAGAAATTAAGCCCAAGAAGGATCAAATCCCAGTTTTAAGGCCGGATTTGAAGAATGCAGCGAGGAACATAAAGAACGCTGGACGGTGCTACATCAAGTTTAAGTTCAGATCCGACAAAAGCAATGGGGAACATGAAAGATTAGTTTCTGTGCTGCATTAAGTCAAACTCCAAGAAAAGAGGCAAACAAGTGGCAGACATTACTCGAAGCCCTTAAGTTTACGGAGTATGACGGAAAAATCTCAAACCAAAAGAATCAGTAGAAACCTCGGTTCGTGTTTGTACAAGACAAACTCCAGAGTCCGTGTTCGTGAATAAGCCGTTCACGTCTCCACCAAAAGCTTGAAGTGTTAATCAGAGGATTGTGCACATGAGAAGCACGCTCGAGAGTAGATCCCCCAAAATCTTTGTTTTAAATTTCAATCTTGTAATTCATGCTGCAATTAATTTCAATGTGTAATTTTTACACACAAAATTTGTGCGTACATATATATATGCTAATTTACTAAAAAGTTACTATTATTATATTAATTTTATACTGGGCAAGCTCCATTTGTGAGTTTTAATATTTAAAAGGTATATTTATATAACTTGACCGAATGAAAATTTTCAAGTTTGGAACAGTATTTTAGAGATGGTTATAAAAAATTAAAGAGCATATGACTAGGTTTCTAGTTGACTTCATGTGAGATATTCTTCTGTTTTTGTTTTTCTTATTACTATAGACATTTATGAGAAATGAGATATCTGTTTTTTCGAGATCCAGAAGATTACCTAATCAACATATGCAGCATTTAAGAAAAAGTTTGCCATCATGCATATGTCTTAATCACTAAGTTAAAGTGCACGGAACTTCTATGAGATACTAGTATTGTTAATGGTGTGAAAATTATTTGTAGGCTCCAGCTTTTTCACATTATTCTAAATAGGTTCCTAACTTGTATTTTGACCTTCTAAAGCCCTCAAAATGCTAAATTTTGTCCTAATTGTGGTCTTTCCATAACTTTTATAGTTAATTTTGACCAATTTTTTGTGGCAAATGCCAATTATTGTCCGTATACTTTTCACCCCTTTGCGTCCATAGCCCTAACTTTTTCCCTCTACCACTGCCACTTTTGCGACTCATCCCCGCCCTCGTCCTCCTTCAATCTTGTAGCCGATTCAGCCACCCGAACATCTAACGTTACTACCACTTGTCTTCTAGGTCATCCAATATTAACTCTAGCCACTATTTAGTCCAATTGAATTCCTTCATCATTAATTGAGGAGATCTAAAAAAAGGACTAACTGCTGCTTTTTTGTGCCGATTGTCAATTTAAAAAATGAGCACATAAGAAATTGGATATTCATTTTAAAAATCAGATCAAGATCAAGTATTGAAAGAGTGAAAAATGGTGCTCGATTACTAAGAAAAACTAAACCAGATAAAGTTATGTTTCTTGGTACCTGTAAAAATGTACAAGCTAATGCCAAAGTTGAACTAATATTTGCTTCTGCCATTTTTTTAACTTATGAATTCATAGAAAATTTGGATTCAAACACACCAAAAATTTACCACAAGAAATTTTTCTCACTAAATTTCACCTATTTTATTCAAGACATGATTTTACGGGGAATGATTCACACAAGCCCATCATTGCAGCTATGAAGTTGTAGCCACTAATAATGGTGATGTAGTTTTAGAGCTACCCACCAGATTTGTTGTTGAGAACTAGCAATTAACCAAGGTTTACGTTTTTCACTATAGTAATTTAAGAAGTTGCCTCTCAACTGAGGGTGAGAACCAGATAGGAAGAAAGAAATTGGGGGATCTAGACCGACAAACCTTTCTAGAACTAGATCTGCGAGGACAATTGCTAGAGGGGCATCATTGTTTTCCAGTCCAATCTAATCGTGTCATAGAGTGAATATTGGAGCTAGTGAACTACCATCACCTCACCACGTCTAATGTGACAACCTTGTCATAGTGGTGGAAGGCTTTAAGGATGGTTGGTGAGCATGGGGCAGGTGGAGGACTAGTAGAATGGGTAGGAATCATTATGGATCTAGGTGCCAACAAAAAGTGTACATGTGCTTTGATTGGTCCAGATAGCATCACAAGCAAGTAGTTACATACTTTCAAGCAATGAAAACAAAAAAGGATGTTCCTGAAAGATGTATTGATCTTATACCAGAGAACTCTAACACTCTTCAAAGCATCATCAACTTCATTCACAGGATGAGGTAAGAAACATGGTGTAAAGATTTGCAGCTTACTTCAATGACCCTTGTCAAGGAATTTTATGCGAACTTGAAAGATACATTATCTTTAGAGAAGGACTTGACATTAATTACCATGAGACAAAAGTAAGTGGATTTCTTTCCCGATGCATCAATGCTTGCCTGGGCATTCAACTATACTCCTTTGGACTTGAAGGGCCATATGAGCATATCACTTTCGAGGATCTTACCAAAAAACCATTATGATTCATCCTAATCTTATCACCCGATTGACCTAGGAGGCAAGAGTGCTCTTTAAAGGTGAAACTGATGTTCTTGATCTTAGACCAGTCATGAAAAAGAGTGAACTCAAGAGCAAACATTTGGACGATGTCCTACAAGTAGGCAATGAGGAAGTAAAAGATGATTAATACAAGAAGGAAGGCCAAGAAAGCCCACAAGAAAATCCATGGCTTCATTACCAACTACTCATCAACCCAAAGACGACTAAAATCAAGGAGGTAGCTAAGAGGCTAAACACTCATCACAAGCTCCTCCACAAATTGGGAGGCATAATTTTCATATGAAGTAATGGGTCCTCTTGGCCTCATTCCTCATCTTGATCATCCTTTGCTTCCTCATTACCTCCTTATAGGACATCATCCAAATGTTTTCTTTTGAGCTCATTCTTCTTTATGATTGGTCTAGGATCAAGAACATCAGTTTCACCTTTAAATACCACTCCTTCCTTTCAGATCAATCGGGTGATAAGATTAGGATGATCAACCACATAATATTGGCTGCTTTGGTAATGTTCTCTCAAATGATTTGGCCAACATTGAGCTCCAAGCCCTTGGCAATACAATATAAGTATTCTGCATAGTCCTAAGTGACATGTCAATAATGCTTTATTGTTGTGAGTCGGGACACTATAAAGTGATGCCAAAGTTTTAACTTTATGGTGAGTTGGCCAGAAGAGAAATGTTTGACACCTTGGTTAAAGGTCAAAAAATCATTTGGTGAGTCTGCCACACAACGACTCTGTGAGATCCTCGAGAGTGATATCCTCATATGGCCCTCTCAAGTTAGCATAAAATTTCTTGACAAGGGTCATTGAAGCGGGCTCCAAACCTTCACACCATGTCCCTTACTCCCTCCTATGAATGATGTTGATGACACTTTGAGGCATGTTAGAGTTCCCTGGTGTAAAATCAATGCCTCTTTCAAGAGCACCTTTTTTGGTTCTCGTTGCATGAAAGTATGTGGTTGCTTGCTTGCTCTAGGAAATCTTGGGATCATAGGATTCAAAGGGAGTGGATGAGGAAACACTGTTATTCTTGGATGGAGCTTCAATGTTCTTTCATTTTTCCAGTCTTTTTGGAGGCATTGTCCTATAAAGAATATGGTCCAAGCATAAATAATAGATTTCACAAGAAATTACCACTAAAAAATTTACCAAGCATAATAACATAGCTCCTCGTAAGACAATATGTCCATAGGTAAAGTTCTAACTTTCATCACTAGGTAATTATCCCAAGCATGATAAAATTCCTTCAAAAAATTGTAGTATCTAATGCTTCGTTAATAAGGATTAACACTAGATTCAATAGGGTGGTCAATAAAGCATGCAATAAACTCACTGAATTTTTAGCACAAAGTTGGTCACAAAAATGGTGGTTTAATCAATAAAAATCCAATTTAGTCAATTTAATGCTTAAATTCATGCAATAAAAAATAATCCATTAGCTAAGACATGGATTAAACAAGATAAAAACATCATATTACATTTATCACAACCAATTGAAAAATCCCCAATTCTAAAACCTAGAATTTTTCCATGTTCGTGAAGGTAAATTTCAAAAATCCAGCAAACCACTTCAAACTCGTGAACAATAAGCTACATTCTCTCCTAACCTACTTTTCTTCACCATTTCAAGCATCAAAGTTAAGTAACAATATAAAAAATCTCTATAATCAACATAACCCATAAAATCTTCATAACTAAGCAAACCAAGAATTTTAAGGAATTTAAATGAGAAATGAGTATTAGACTTACTTTATTGATGTTGAAACTTGAAATAATTAAGGAAGAATGCAAATTTCTTGAGAAGTTTGTGGTTTTGGGAGGCATGGGGATGAAAAACAATGGAAATAAAGGAGAAGAAGTATAGTGTGTGAAAGTGAGAGAGATGAGCAAATTGTACATTTAAGTAAGAGAGGAAGCTGTGGCTTTAAGCCACCAAAGCCGCAGCTTTGCGGCTCTAGAGAAAAGGGGAGTAGTTGGGCTACAGCTTCAACCACTGAAGTCACGACTTCAATTGTTTTTTTTTTTTTTTAATTTTTAATTAATTACTATTTTTTTTCATTTACCTGGGGACGCATCCTCTACTCTTGAAGCTACATCCTCCACTGCACAGCCCTTATTCCATGTTTCCTTTTATTGCTAAAAAGTTGCGTCTTCATGTCATGAAGACGCATCTTTACATGAACTTTTTTTTTATTTAAATTGAAATGAGATTAATCTTTCATTTTTTATTTCATTTTTGATGTCATGTCTTTGCCTGAATTGATTCTCTTCTCCTACTTTTTTGTAGCCTTAAAGCTGCATCTTTATTTCTCGAAGATGTGTCTCTCTTGGTTTACATATGAAGATGCATCCTTAAAGCTTGGAGCTGCATCTTTAGCTAAACAGAAACTTCCCTTATTTGTTCTCTGTTACCAAAATGCCATGTCTCTATCTTTTGAAGTTGCAACTTCGTATGAGCATAAAAATAACTCAACTTTTTTGAACCAAAGCTATTCATTTATGTATTAGAGATAAGGCTTTGCCCTAACTTTCCTAAAAATATGCTTCATGCCTTAAAGTTTGCCCAAGTATTGATCATTTTCACACCCACCACCTACAAAATCAAGGAAACAAGCTCTTATTGACATAAAATTTAAATACTACTCTAACCAATCTACACAAATGAAAATAAGATAAATGAAAGTGCCAGGGTGCCTCTCGAGAAGCGCTAAATTTAACATCTTTAGCTAGAGGACTCCATTTTTTATTGAGAAATCATGAAGGTGAGTCTACTAAGTGATGTTTGCCAGTAATTTGTTACTATTCTCTATAATAGTACTTCAACCTTTGTCCATTGACTTGAAATGTCCTTCCATCTTTCGTCTTCAACTTGCCCAGAAATAATTTAAGCCGTGATTTCAGCTTGCCTAGAAATAATTTAAGCATTGAATTAAATAGAAGAACATTTTGACTTAGAACAAACTTTCCTATCATAATAAGTTTGTCATGCCACTTTTTTTTCTTCTTTTTGTATAACTTGGCACTCTCATAAGCCTCTTGATGAAACTCATCAAGTTCATTCAATTGGAGAAGTGATTTCTCACCGGCTTCCTTTAAATGAAGGTTGAGCTTCTTAATTGCCAAATATGCTCGATGCTTAAGCTCCACCGGCAAGTGACAAGGCTTACTAAATACAAGCCTCTAAATTGATTTTATTGAATGAAAGAAATCAATGTCAACTTCAACTCAAAATTGTTGAATTGGTGGTCTAACAATGCCAAATAATTTTTTGTCACTAAAGGTTAGATGTACTCTCTAATTGACCTTTGTGGATTTCTTGGATAAACTCCATCTTGATGATCCATTCTACCATTCCTCTATTGCCACCATTATATCCAGTGTTGCTTCCAAGACCATTAAGATTATCTCCACCACCCTTCATGGATGTATGAGTGAAGATAGATTCACCCAAGTGTGATATATTATGAAGTTCTCTAAGATGTTTTTCTATCTTTAGTATCAATGGAAACAAATTAGTGCTTCAGGAAAGGGTCATACATCAAAGGAACCTACCAATGACATTCTCAAGCATAAAAGGAACCTACCAATGACATTCTCAAGCATAAAGCAACAACTAAGTAATGAAATAAAAATTTAGTCTAGAGTCAATCTTCTAGCAATAATATTGCTCAAGTCAATATAATTAATCCTTGACAACAGTGCCAAAACTTATTGTGAGTATTAAGACCTTTACCGCAAGTGTACGGTGGACATTAAAGTAGAATAAGGAAGATTATCATCCTACAAGGTTTGATATATATGGATTCACAATTACAACTACTTCAAGATAACTTTAGCTAAACAAACAAGATTAAGTGAACAGCTAAACAAGTAAATTAATTAGACTAAACTAAGCTAATTGAAATGTCACCAGATTAAGATGCTAGGAACATAATACAAATTTGGTGGTTTTTAACAAATTACTAAAGTACACTTCCTATGGGTTCACTACTTGAATTACTGAGTTGGTGAATGTAAGCTAGTAACTTAGTTCTTTTACCTGTTGGTAAAGTATCAAGTTTAAACCTTATTGTCCTAAGTGAAATGATTATTCTCTTTAATCTAAATTTAGTAAGGATTCTCATCTAATTACAAGCTTAGAAATTGGTATTAGTGCTCAATTTACCTTAACCTAATAACCTGGACTAGTTTCTCAACAAGCTCATTGTCATTAACCTTATCTTTAGTCCAATCACTTTTAATATTTTCTAAGAGTTTAAAAGCAATCCATAGTGCAAGTAATTATGGCCATAAATTAGCTATCAGAACAGTAAGTTTAAAAAAAAAAAAAGATAAACAAACATTGAAGAGAGACCTAAAGTCACATCACCATAAATTCAACCAACATTGTCAATCTAAGTAGCTACATTTATAGGAAGTGTAAAAGACATTACTCCATGTTCAAACTGAACAAAAACATGAAAATAAACATGATAACATCTATGAGAAACTACAAAGAAGATGAAAGAATAAACCCAAGATGACTAGAAGAGGTCGAGCCCTAAGTCTCCAAACAAGTCCCCATGAGCATTCTAAGCAACCTCCAAGCAAGTTCCAATGATGACCAAGAAAACCTCAAGAACTAACAATGGTGGCTACAAGAGAAAATGATGTTAAAACCAAGAACAGAGTTTGAGAGAAAATGGTAGAAAGTTATAGATCCTTTTCCCTTTCCCACATAAATATCTGCACCCTTCTTAGAGATAAAATGGCCCCAAAGTGTAACTATAAGGGATTTAGATCAAAGTGGGGCTAAATGGGGGAAAAAGATCTGAGAAAGACGGAGCTACGTCTTTAGGAGCTGAAGTTACATTTTTTCTGTTGAAGATGAGTTGCTAGAAATTCTGAAGATGCAACCTTAGAACCTGGTGACGCATTTTTGGGGGCTGAGGATGCAATTCTAGCTCCTAAGGATGTGTCTTTGCCTGCTCTAATTTCTCTTGCATTTTTACCCAGCTGAGGACACGTTTTTGGCTTCTGATGATGCATCCTTGGCTGCTCTAAAAGAGTCTCTATTTTTTACGTTCCAATGTTGTAGCTTTATGCTCTGTGGATGTGTCCTTACCCACTGACTTGTGCTATAAGATTTACCCATTTTGCTCATCTTCCAAGCTCTTTCAATTAAAAAATACTCAACTCTTAATTTCTTGGAAATCAACTAAGAACTACATAAGAAAAAAATAATAAATGCCAAGGAACTAGTTATAGATCAAGTAAAATATATTAAAATTTTCAATACATCAATCAGCAATCAACAAATAATTATTTGAAAGACCAGTGATACTCACTTTTAGGTCCAACAAGCAATTTTGAACCTGCAAATTCTCCAAATGGTTACTAAATACTTATGCACAAAGGAGAAAAAAAACAAGGGATCCTCTTGTCGTATTACTTTCTTGGGAGTGTTGTCATATTCCTTTATTGGAAGTGAACCAATCTATTATGCAAGCATTAACAAGCACTAAAAAGATTGTTGACATGAATTGTATAATAAGTTGAATCAAGTGAACAGGAATCCAAACTGGCGCAGGACTGCCTTAATAAAAGCCCAATTCAAGTTTTCATAAGCTTTTTAACTATCCAACTTCAAAGCCACTTTACTTATCCCCGCACAAAAAAGTTGACTTGCTCTTAGGTGTGGCCCTTTTTTTAAGATATACATACATTTTCACATACCTTTAGCCATAGATTTAATAACTTGAAATAATTCATGGGTAATAATAATATTTTCTTGAATCAAATGACCTAGAATAAAAGTGTTTTGGTAGTGTCTCACATACAAATAAAAGATGATAGGCTTCAACTGATTAACCAAGCTTTGGAAAGAATTTTATAAAAAGAGTTGCATAAACTAATCATTGAAAATCATTCATCGTGAAAAGGTTAGGCTTTTTTAGGATCAAGTTATAAAATAAATATTGATTTGCCATAGTAGAAAGCCATAACTGTTAAGGAAAGAAAGAGCAGTGCTAGTGATAAAGAGGCCCATGAAACTTCAATATCTCCAAAACACGATAAGGGTAATCCATCTGGGCTCAAACATTTGTAGTTAGTTAATTGGAAAGTTGATTTTTTAATCTTTTCTTGAATGAGTGGCATCATCAATGAATGGATCTGATAAGTGCTTAAACTTTTCATTATGGAAAAATGAAAAGAAGATAGAGCAAGTGTACTCATACGAATTGTCGCCAAAAGTTAAAGATAAAATGGGGGTAAAATTTCAACCATAATGTCATTAATATCACGAAGTTCCTCACCTCTAGAATTTTGGATCAGCAATATTTGATTAGTTGTCTTTCTTTGCTTTGTAGATATATGAAGAAGTTGGGTATTACAATCCCTAGCAACAAACCATCTTACCCTTGATTTTTGAGCCTAAAGTTGCTATTGATCAGTCAACATATTTGACAATTCAATTCTCTTCTTTTTCAAGTATATTACTGAATAAGGAAGGGTGATTTGCAAACTAGCCAGACAAGGTTTTCCTCAATCCTTGCAATTGTAATTTCTTGAAGTGAACCGATACGAGACTTGTCCCACTCCTTTAATTGAGTAATGGCTGACTTACATTTTTTAGTAAAGTGGAACATTGCTGAGCCATGATTTTGATCTTGCCAAATACCATGAAGAATTGATTCAAATTGACTATGATGATGACAAAAAACTTTGAATCATCTAAGTCAATGAAATTTTTTTTGTTTTAAGTGAAGTTTCCAAAAGAAGAAGAGCATGCTTTGAGATTTGTATAAAAAATATTTGAAAGTTAAACATCCAGGCAAAGATCTAACCAACTGATCGAATGGTAACCATTATCCAATTTTTCAAAAACAGTGTCCACACCAATTTGTTCATTAGTCCAAGTGAAGGGCAGCCCTTGATTGGGAGTGTAACTAATTGGAGCGATTGGATAAATGATAAGAAATATGGAGATATTGCGTACCGTGATTGAATAAGCATTCCACCCTGTCTTCTCTAAGGAGTTTAACACCTAGTTAAAATCACCTAACAAAATTGAAGAAATAGAATAAGTTGAAATAGTAGTAAAAGTGTTAATCCAAGTGGCTGCCCTAGATGGGTGGCCATAAACTAGACCAAGAAGCCCATGCTTAAGAAGTTCATTCTTTATTTGGAATAGAATAAAGTAGATATCTATATGAATATTTTATTAGTAATTATAGGGAGAAAGATGCGTGATGAGTTCTTTCATCATCCCCAAGAAAAAATTAGAAAATGTATCAAGCTATGCAAGTGCCAAGTAGTACTTCTACTACTTATGAAGTGAATATAGGCTAACATAAAAGTGGCCGGGCCCAAAAAGTGGCGTCAAATTCACATGACAAAGTAAATTACAATTAGAGGTGGGACATGGGCCGGTTCAAGCCTGCCCAAACAGGGACCGGGTCATAAGTCAAACCCGCCCCGCCTTGCCCTGCCTCACCCCGGACAAAACACGTAAATATATGGCCCTATTATGGGTTCTAAAGGAGATAATAATGCAAAATGAACTGACCTGGCCCAAAACTTGCCCCTGCGACCTGACTCAACTGGCCCAAGATCGGCCGGTCCAGTTCGGGCTTGGAGCGCCTCAATGGCTTCTTCCTTTAACAGACACCTACAAAAAAAATTTTAAAAAAATGGGTTAATTACACAGTAGACCTTTCAATGGTTTTCTGCTCCATTTTTAGCTCCTAAAATTCCATTTTCACCCATCTCAACAACTAAATTTTAAGGATTTTTTGGTTCAAATAATTTTTGGCCCTTCCCTATAAATACTAATTCTATTTTCACTCTATCCTCACATCATCACTCAATCTCTCTTCTTCATTTGCTATATTCTCTCAAGCATTCGAGCTTTTTTTTAATCTCTTCCAAATTTATTACTAATCTCCCCCTAATATCTTCATAATCTCTTATTAATTTTACATTAATCACAACTATTAATTCATGACTCATGGCTTTAAGAGAAAAGGGTAAGTCGATAGAGAGTTTAGCTTTCCGCACCATCGGCCTCCAAGGTTTTTTATTTTTCATCATTTTCGGAATATTTTTGCTATTTCAAAATGTAAGGCTTGTTCCGATTATTTGTAACTGTTGTTTGACTTTTTAACTTAATAAAACTTACACACTGGATGTGGCGTTTTTTTTCTTAAAAATGTTTATTACATATATAATTAATTATATTTCTAATTTTTTAAAAAAATAAAAAAAAAACTCCAAACCCGCTTCGTCCTACCCCGGACCCGCTCTAGGACCAACTTGAGACCGCCTCACCTGGGACCAGGTCGATCCTGGTCCTCCTTAACCCAGGCCCAAGACTTGGCGGTCCGGGCCGGTCCCGGGTCGAGTTGACCCGCGCCCATCTCTAATTACAATGGCACAAGAAGAATAAAGTGTACTATATAATATCCCTCAAATAAAAAAAATATATTATATAATATAACCTATTAATTTGTCTTCATTTTTTTTTTAAAAAAATTTCAGTGTGCCGCCAAATTGCCAAATCTAGATGGGATTTTGTTCTCAAGGGATTAATTTTACGAATTAGCTATTCAAGGAAGGAACGGGCTGATCAATTACGAATATACAATAGTCAGTTACAAGACATAAATATATAATGACAACCAAATCGTTGATATAGTGGTTATGGGTTAGAACTTTTGGTTACTATTAGGAGGTTTTGGGTTAAATATCTCTCATCTTCCTTGGTTTCCTTCGTGCGTGTCTGTATTTATATATGTATAATGTTAGGTCTCACATGAATTCAAGGATTTAAGTTAATAGGTCAAAAGTTTTCCATTATGTGTAAGTACTTTGCTTCTATACTAAATTCTCCGGATGTGAGATTAAGTCTAATGTAAATGCTTCAACAATTGCATGCATGATGCATCATAAAAGTAGCATGAGTGAACGTGAAAAATGTAGGTAGTAATTATGAATCATGTCGTTTTTTTTACGGCTGATGAAATCAAGTAATTATTTATAATATTTCAATAATCTTTGGAAAAAGTAAAATAACTCATCCTAAAAGAATATGTGATGTTAGAATTAGATTAGGGATCATAGTTTTTTAGATTTAATTAAAAATTTTAAAAATTTTAAAAATTTATGTCATCTACATCTTTCATTAAAAGGAATGAGTTAGAAAATATAACCAAATGATATGAAAATAATTACTTATAGAAGTACGTTTTGTGAAATTCAGATTCTTGGATCAAATCGCATATTTTCATAAGAAATTATATACTCCATTTGCCTCACTTTCTTTGCTCTATTTGATTTTTTAGACTAGTTTGATTGTAATTTATTCATATTATTTTTGTTAGAAAAAAATTAAAAAAATATATATTTAGAAAGTATATGTCTTGATTTATCATTCATATATAAAAGTATTTTATTTTTATACTAAAATGTTAAGAATAAAAAATTATGGATTAATTGCTAAAAAGTGAATGGTGCAAAAAATTTGAGACAAGAGCTATATATGCACATTTTTTTTCCAAATTGAGTGGAGTCGTTTGACTTTACTGAAACCTATGTGGCACTAGGGTGTTCATTTAGCCCTCCCTATCTACCGACTTGAGTAACACGAACCAATCCGACCCGAATACAATGTGGGTACGGGTCGGTTTGGGTACTTAAAATATATTATTAATGTACAAGTGGGTCAGGTTAGGCATTGATTTATATAATCCACCTAACTCTAACCCACCTGTACCAATCCAAAATCTTGCCACACATTCACCTCCTATATTTAATTGGTATCCTCTTAGCATAAAGTGAGCAAGCACATTCAATTGCGTTGACCATGAGATGAACTGATATATCAGGCATTAGTGAAACATCACGTACCAACCATCTACATATCACAAATCACAAAAATTTAAAGAACAATTCAAAAATTATCATTGGCTGAACTAGACTGAACGACATTTAGAATTGTGACTCATACCAATTACATAAACTTTTTGGAAAACTTTAATATCAAAACCTCAAGATTTTTCACCCTTCATGCTGCTTTGATTAACCATGAAAAAAATTGAAGAACTAAGATCAAATGTGTGAGCTCCAATAACGCACAAGCAAACAATTCCAAAGTAACACAACAGCATGTTGTAGGTCTCAATAAAAAGTCAGAACTGGATGATGAAATTACTGACTAGTCAAAATAGTGACTTAATTATTGTGCTTTTGAATATTTTTGTGTGTTGTTAGTTGTTTATAACTTTGTTTTGGATCGAATTATTTTGTTTTACTAGAGAATATGAAAACTTGGTAATACAGAACCAACCCAAACCACATCTTGTGTGATTCAAGTTTTGTGATTGGGGTATGCGGGTTGCGTCGAGTTTTTATATATTAGTTGTAAGTGGTTGTTGTGACAAGTGCTTTCCCTTGATGACCTTTCATATGTAGGAAAAATAGAGGGTATTTTCAATTCCTTTAAATAGGACTAATTCCTTGATTGCTCATTTTGAGCCACAATGATCTATCAACTATGAATTATAGTGTGATGCAATTAAATTAAAGAGTGACTTCAGTTGATTGAGTATGGTGGCTTTGGTACATGAAAGTGCATACATAATTAGTCATGGATTCGGACCCAGAAAGTTTGCTATTCGCTCTTAAATGTGCTCTTGAAAACTTTCATTTAGTAAATGAATCGTGGTTTAGAGCAAAAATGAGATTATTTGATGTAGCTAGTAGGAGACTAAAAGCAGAGAGCATGGGCGTACCTTGGGTTTGGCTGCGGGAGGTCTTGGTCCATCTTAAATGGTAAAATAATTTTTTTAGTACTTAAATTTTAGTGTAAAATATGGTTTGGTTGTCCTCCTTCAAATTGGTTGAAATACCTTTTAGCAAGAACTAAAGTTTAAGGAAAATTTAGGCCCGTTTTTTTTAAAAAGTTGAACTCGTCCTAACTACTTGGTAAAGTGACAAAATGATATAGGTACAGATTTGGAGTTTAACTTCGGCCTCCACTATTTCACAAAAAAATGTCACTTAGTATTGATTTGGATATCTTCTATGTTTCAAAAAAATAGGCATTTTCCTATTCCCTTAAATATATATTACTTCATAATTTTGTATCTTGTAAAGCCTCTTTTGATTATTAAAAAAAATGATGAGCCCACCCCTAACTAAGAGTTTTTGGTTTTGTCATTGTTAAATGGAGCATTTGGACAAGCAGTGGGGATGGCAACGGGGCGGCTAATTATGCGCTAAGTGCTCCTACTGCACAAGTGATACTATATATTTGAGTATGAGGTACCTGGAAACGTGAAGAGAAGAGACACCCTTTTTGAGGGGTGACTTACAATCCATGTGTTTGGGAAAAGGTGTTGGGAGCAATGGGAGGGAAGGGCACCCTGCCCTGACCTTGGCACATGCTCGCCCACATGTCCCGATCTAACACGCCATGTGGCTCACCCGTACCCAACCTGTCACATTATCACCTTTTCGCTTCACTTCACTTGCCTCCCCGACCCATCCGAGACGACCCCCAGCTCTCTTTTCTATTCTGTACTGATTCATTCCAACACGTCAAAATAAAAATGCAACACCAACTAGACGTATCAAAAGGCTTTTCTGGTCCGAAAAACAGAAACACCTGGCGTCGCGATCCAGAGCAACTGGTTGGGCCTATTAGGTATCCTTTTGCAACCCATAGGGTCATTGTTTGTAATGGGCTATGTGGATCCTTACTATACATGTGGGTTCGTTCGCATGAAGCCTAACACTTCGAAACCGAGCCTTCAACACCGACTAATGGATCTGGTCCACAACAGGGTTTTGCACAACCACCACTGTCCTTATATTCAAATTGGAACATTAATAGATGATAAAAAGAAAAAATATATATATCATCTCACTGAAAATAAGTATGGTATGGATAAAGAAAATTTTGCATGAAATAAAAATTAATGTATGATATGAATGATATGAATCATTGTGATCGGCAACTAACAAATTCTGTTTGAATTACAACAGAAACCCAATTAGATTAAAATTTTAAACTCCATCTTTTCCGTTGTTCCAAAAGATTCAGAGAAAACAGAGTACCAACTTCTCCAGTTGGTTCCAATGCAAGAGAACAGAACAGGAGAAGGCATTTGAAAATGTAAGCATTAACAAATGAAGGGAAATGTACAGTATGGACCCTATACATCATCAGAACTTTAAAATTATTTGACTTAATGGATCAAATTACCTGTCTCAATAACATAATGTTCATCTCCTTCGAGTCCTCCCTACGTACACTAAGAGCTCTGAAATCAAAAGCAGGTACGTACGTACTAACACCGGCCAACGTACAGTTAATTAGCAGCAGTTATCTCTGTGAGATCGAAATTGGTCGATCACGGCTCGACATGACCGAGTCGAAGCTCCAAGTCCAATTCACGGTCTTCCTTCCTCCCACCGGACCCAATTCCCAAGCTCAAGTTCGCCCCCCAGAGGTCGCCATGGTCGGAGTTCAAACAACCAGGCACAGCCGTCGACCTTCTGGGCGCGGAATAACCACCCGCGTGCCGCTGCTGAAAACACAAGTACTGGCTGCGGCTGGCTTGATGAACATCCAGCGCCGGATAGTTACAACTCCCCGCCAGGTCCCCGACGGCGAACCCCGGCGAGCCGTAGCCATACTCTTCGGAAACAAGCTGGTGGTGGTGGAGCTGCTGCTTGGCGGCCTTGGCTCGGTCGCGGCGGTGGATGTTCATGTGGCCCCCGAGTGCCTGGGCATTGGTGAAGCCTCGTTTGCAGAAGTTGCAGTCGTAGGTGCGCTTCCCCTTGGTGGCCTGGCACTGACCATGATGGGTTTCGGCGCCGTCTTCGCTCCAACCGTCGCAGTTGGGTTGCCTGTCGGAATGATAAATATCCATGGCGGCTCCGAAGATTTTAAACTAGCTCTGGTGTGGTGAAGAGAAAAATTTCAATTTCCGGAGGGGAAGGATGATGAGAGGGAAAAGGAGAAGATATGTATAATAATGGTTGTAAGTATAGATTATTATGGAGCAGGAGAGAGGCGTAAGGAAGAGACAAGAACAAGACATTGGCTTTGTCATTCGTTGGCGTTCCTATGTAGAACCATATATGTTTAGTTATTACAGGGTACAATGGTTTTTTTGTCCTTTGCGTCTCAACTTCTTCCTTTCAATCGGCTCCTTAGTAATATTCAACAACTCATTTCGGTTATCTTTTTTCCTTTTTTACTTTTCGTCTTTCCTTTTTCTCACATCCTGATGAGGCCTAGCTAGCTATAACACAACCTCTTTTTTTAATTTTAATTAATTTAGTCCTCATCTATTTTGATCTTTCATTCCAATCATTCGCTTCTGATTTTCGCTCTATATATTTGTCTCTTTCAGTTAATAGCAAAGCTAGGCCTGCTATTTTATGTCCACGCGGTGTTACCATATGCAAAACCATGGTGCTTTTTTGCTTCTTTTTTTCTTTTTTCGGGGATGATTTCTGGGATATTTCTTAATTTTAACCAAAGTGGGGTGTGAAAACCTTGAAATTGGAAACGAGATTGCGTAAAATTTGAAAGGTGGTCACGGGATATTACCAGGGTTCATCATATATATGCCTCTGATCTTTTACCATGGCAGATTCACCTTTTACATGTGAATAGAATCCCACAAATTAATTAGGAGAGATGTTGATATGCTGGAGCCCGACCCCTGAGTAGTAATAATTTCACAGGCATGCAGATGTATACATATGTATTTATGATAAACTATTGCCATCAATACGCCTATTTTGAGTCTTTCTAAATAAAGTACATAGTGATTTAACTGATCCAGAATCAATATGTGGGTGCCTACATGTAAAAATTTATTTTCAAACTACCGCTCATAGCAATTACAAACTCCCCATCCAAGGTGCTCTCAAATAACACTTTACACTCTAACGCCTCCAACACAACAGTTAGCCCCAGGTTGCTAGGCAACTTTTTTGGTTCTGAATTTTTATACCATTGGATATAATTTACTTCCCTTTGCCCTTGATAGTCGAACAATCAATGGAAGTGATTGAGCCCGATCCGCAGAGTGTCTCCAAGGTGAACAAAGACCTAAACATGTGATCAAAGACAACTGTTAAGGGGTCCAAAAAGTGTCTTCGAAAAAATCATCCAATAGTCAAGTCAGTACTCCCGAGTAGAACTAGTTAGGCTTTTAGCAAAAAGAAGAGCATAACTTTGCAAGCCGTGGGGGTCCCCTATTTATACATAAGGGTTCTTCTGTCGTGGCCCCTTATAAATGCCATTAATGTGACATTCCCTTTGATCCTAGGAATCCTGCTCTCTATCGTTAACGTCCTTTAATTACTAGGATTCCTTCTTTAAGTGATAGTCTTCTTGGGCTCTTCCCCAAATCAGGTCCAAGTGGCTGGCCTATTGGGCCTAATCCAATATGGTAAAAGTACTATATTGCGTACAAGACCTTGCTAGTCCTAACCAAAAATGTGGTATGTGTGAGTTTGATGCATTATATGTGTAAGCAATCAAGGGTGGAGCCATAAAAAAAAGGTCTGTGAAAGCAATAGATAATTTATTTATAATAGATAGCTATAAACTTTAAAACCTATAGGTCAAGTTGCAAATATTATTAAATGTACAATATTGAAAATGTAATTTTTTAAAGATTCAGTATGGTAAATTGCTGCTGTGGCTCCGCCATTGTAACCAATTAACGTTTTATAAACCTTGGGGTGCTCTTGGATCTGATTTAAATCCTAGGAGACGTTTTCGAGTCAATGAGAAATGAAAAAGTCTAAAGTGGATTTTGGTTTCAACGTCAACTCTTCATCTTTTGACCTGATTTAGAATTCACTTTGTCGCTGACGAAATAAGCATTGTACCACTTAATTCCCCAAATTAAGTGGTGACGTAAAAAGGTTAGCGTTTTGTAAACTAGTTGCGTCATCAATCTGAGTGGCCAAGACCAAGATCCACGAGTCCTAATTTATTATATCCAACCCAACTAAAACAACTGGCTCTAGTTCTTAGCTGTAGTTTTTAACTCTAAAATTATAAATTCCCCAGAGCAGGTCCAGAAAAAAAATATATATTAAGAAATTAATAGAGGAATGATCCGATCAGTAACTCTTTAAATTTTTGTTGCTTCTATATGTATATGCTTAACGTTATCTGTGCAAATAGAACTAAGAAGGGCCATGGCCGACAATAACATAACTGTGGATCAATAATATAATCACTACGTGGTTAGTGCCAGTTAATATCCCATTGGATTTCTAGTCACTTAAACCCGTCGGAATATACACGAGTCAGGCCTGGGTTTTATTCTCTCCAAACGGTGACGTACTGTAATCTGGAATTTCTAAACTCATTTCCAGCTGGGATTGCACAATAATTTTAAAAAGGCAAAACGGCCAAATTAGCCATTAATATTGTGAAATAGGTAAATTAGCTACTATTATTTTTTTTATAGTTGCATTCAATATCAACACTATCTTTTTATTGGAAATAACTCACTTGCATTACAGTCTTAACAGTGAATTAATGGTGCACAGTGGGCCTAACCGGCTCTGGATCGGCACATAAAATCCGTGCTGGGTCTGGGCCAAGTCTAACCTAGGCCTAGGCGGGGCTTTTCTTTTTAAAAAAAAAATATTTGCTAAACTATGATTAAAAAAAAAACACCACCACCGCTACAATTTTTATTATTAAAAGGCTAAGCAGCAACAAAGTAAGTCCCAAGGATGTGTTGAACATGACCTAGTACTACGTGCAACATAATAACTTTTACCAACTCTGCAATTCTCTTGTTTTTACCACCTTTGTTAGTACCGTGTTTATGAATAAAAGTAAATCCTCTGATAAAATATAAAATGTACAATTAGTATTTGTGGTGGTAAAAATAAATCCTCTAGTAAAATATAAAATGTACAATCAGTATTCTTGGTTTCAACTTTGACTTTTGTTATAATGACTAAGGTGTAGAGTGGATATATGAAAAGTTCAAATTTTGAATTCTGGCATCTCCAGCCTTTGCATAATATTGTAATTTCTATTCTAAATCTTATTTAGCATGAAAAGTACTTATGGTAAGGCAACACTTTCCTTATACTCCAACAAATCTATTAATAGGAGATGCCATTATTTTTTTTTTACAAAAAAGCCTAAAAAACTAGTTGTTAGAGTGAGCAAAATGGTAATTTGAGGTAAAAAAAAAAAAGTAAGTTGGAGCCGTTGGAGTGCCTTAGGATATAATTTGCCCATTTTTGGTAGAACTTGAAATTTGCCGTTCAAGCTAACCTGGCTTGGACCCACTGTGCCTAGGCTGGACTGGGCTTGGGCCGGGGCTCCAATGCGGGTTAGTCTAAGACAAGCTCACACAAGACTCCACTAGGCCCATAACTACCCCACCTTTCCCGTGTCTTTCCTTGTACTGGGTTTGACCTCGAGCTGGGCCCCTAGCCACTAAACACCTTTGCGATAGATGATGATGTGATAAATGTAGTTGACGTGACAACCTTATGTGGAATATGATGTGACACATATTGTCCTAACTCAGCCTATATACTTTTGTACACATTACAAATCCCCCTTAAACTTTGTCTCTTCTCTCTTCCACCATCCTTTTCCTCCTTTCCCTCTCTTCACTTAAACTCCTATGTTGCAAGTTGTTCATTGTTCATGCTGCTTTTTCTCCAGCGGTTCACCGCCATATGATTGAAAAAGAAAATGTTGATTAGATGAAAGGACTCAAAGGCGCTGTGTGACCTTCTTTGATGGGTCACCGCCATATGATATTGTTGCGACATTGGTGCTGAAGTGGAACTCAAGTAGACAGAGGGACTCGAAAGACTTTTGCATCTTCGACCAGGAAAGGATGTCGCCCTTGTTGCTGTTGAGCTTCACAAAGGATTCATTCATTGTCTGGTTGAAGGATTCATTGTTGATGAAGTGTTTCACTGTCATGTCATCAATTATAACCACCACCATTTTTTTTGACATAAATTCTAGCCTTTTCTTGGGGTTATGGTTTGGCTTTTCAATTTATTTTCATCTAAATTAATGCTTCGTGCCCAGTTAATTAATCCATTGCTTGGTCTTGTGCAATTTTTCATTTACGTAGGGACGATAAGAGGGAGACACAAAAGAATGGAAATATTGAATTTCTTTTCTAAATTAATATACATATACATACATCTTTCAAGAAAAAAAGTATATATATCTATGTGTTTTTGTCAAATATTAAATAGATATATCTTATATCGGTCCATGGTTTAAATATTATATATAAAACAAATAATATATGCAACATTTGATTTTAGTCATAAAGCTAAGAAAGGTATAAAATTGATTAATAAATTATTTTTAAATTTGGCGAGATAGGTCTGTTTTCTGGTTCCAACTGATTTGTTGAAGACAAAACGGTTGATTTTGGGGTGGATCTGAAGGAAAAGGAAAGAAGTTCCTATGTGCAGAGAAGGTGGAGGTTCACCGGATTTTCTTTATTCATGTGGAGATCATCATCACTGAGGCTGTTGTTGCTGGTGGCTGACTCCATGAATTTGGGAAGGATCAAAGTTAGATTGAATGAGAATGGAAGAACTAGTCGAGGGAGATGATATATATATTATATAGTTCAAGGATCGATGTGCAAAAACATATAGTTCATGGATGAATTATGTAATTTACCATTTCAATTGGCTACGTCATTACCACTTTTCATGAAATGGTTTATAAAATAACAAAATATTCCAACCATTAGATTCCTTAATGGCTAATTTGTCCTAATCGCAAATATTAGTAGCCAATATTCCTAACAAATAAATTTGAATGACAAATTTAACTGTAAAAAAGAGAATAATAGGTGATGTGCACTGTAGCACAAACCTAGGTGGCTAATTTACCATTTTGACCTTTTAACAAATTGGGATTTTTAAAATATAAGCATGATTAATCATTTTTTTTTGTTTTTGTAAAAACAATCAATTAATAAAGTAGGGAAAAAATTGCTTGATCTTTAGTTGCTTCCTGATGAAGGCAATTGTTTCCTAGTGAAGGCTGCGGTTGGGCAAAAGAATATGGAAAAGAAGCTAAGGAGAATGGGACAAAAATGAATTGGACTGGTTAGCAACTAATCAAAGAGTAATTAAAGATAAAATCAAGAAATTGGAGGTTAGAAAAAGGGTTAAGTTAATCGAGTGGAGTGGATAAATAATGCACGTTACTGCAGGCAGCAGGAAGTGTCGAAGATGAGTATGATTTAAAATTAGTTGAGCAAAATATAAATTTGGGTAAATCAATGAGTGTTCTTGAAACTATGTGGCAAGCTGCTTAATCATCCCCTAACTATTAGTTGTTGTAAGAGTAATTCTTGAATTTTTAAATTGTTACTTTGGAGTCTTCAAAGTGTAATTGAGGTAAATTAGTGACAATTGGTCACATTTATGTTGTTGGGTGAGGAAAGAGAATGGAAGATAAACAGAAAAGTGAGCGATTGCTGGAGATTTGTTGGAAGTAGCATTATGGAGACTAATTGGGTTGTGTAGAGTAAAAGAAGAAAGAATCCTCCAAATGATGATAATTGTTTTGATTTTCAATACTGACAATTTACTGTGTGTTTTGATTGTGGGAATATTTTTCTTCAAATGAATTTTGCATAGCGAAGTAGAGCAGTGGGTTTGACTTTATTTAAATGAAATTAATGTGAGTGTTGTGTGATTAAAGAGTGTGTCGAGAGCAGTGGGTTGAAAATTGTTGGTGGAATAACAAAGGGTTTAGTAGCAGGACAAGGGGTAGTGGGATGGAATAATTTAATGTGTTGTGGGTGAGTTGAGCATTAAAAAAGTAAAGAATTTGTATGAATATCTTGTGGAGAAAGTTAGTATTTCATGAAGGAAGTCAAATACTTATCGTATATTTGTATTTGCAGTATTACAAATGACAAGTCAAAGTACTTTTTAGTAGAGTTTCATCATGGAGGCTTCTTGTTTTATCCATCCAACGAGACATTGGAGCTTCAAGATTCTGGTGAAGAATCAAGTATGTTAATTAGTGCTAAAGGGACAAGCTCTCTTTGATAGAGATTGATCAGATGGTGATGAAGTTAAAGGTTCATGTTGGACTAAGTGGATTGTACTACTTTTGGAGAAAGCCAAATCTAGGTTTGTCTAATAGGCTAGTAAACTTCACAACTGATATACAACTATACTAGTCTCTTTATTTTGTAAAAGAAAAGTTTCTCAACTTTTTTTAGTATCAAAATTTCTCTATGTTAGGCATTGTTGTCATGTATTTCTGACTTTACAATAAGATATACTACAATGCATGGTTGCTCTACTGAAATGAAATCAATCATGATAGTTGCCTCTACCTTTTTCCTTTCTTTAGGTTCTGAAATGTTTACACTGAAATGATATACAATAGAGCACAAACAAGTATAAATAACTATTGCAAATCACTTTATTTTACCTATGTATCAATGACCATTGCACCAAATTAGATTTCCTTCATATCAAATACAATACAAATTATTTTCTCACCATCACAATCTTTAATACCACAACAATTATCTAATTTCAGATACACACTATGTTCAGCCTTATCTAATTTCATACAAAAATTCTTTGCAACATTAAAAGCCACAAAACCATCCCCTGTCAATTCATTCCTTCCCCAACTTTGACCAGACACTTGTAAAGTGAAACCATTTTCATTTCTTACTGGAACAAAATTACAGTACTTTATACATAGTCTTATTACAATAAATGCCTAAGATTAAGCAAAGGAATCACATGGAGAATAGGTAAGTTATCGTTGGCAGGATTTGGAGGAAAGATCACTGTTGACTTGTGTGATTCTTTCCTTTAACACTCCCCCTCAAGTTGGTGTGTATGTTGATTACACCCAACTTGCTAAGTAATGCTTCAAACTGTGATGAACCTAGTGGCTTGGTGAACAAGTCTGCTGGCTGGTCTTTGGTTCGGACATGCTCTGTTTTAATCTCCCCTCCTTGTACCTTTTCTCGCACAACATGACAATCTATTTCTATATGCTTCGTCCGTTCGTGAAATACTGGGTTTGAGGCTATGTGTATCGCCGCTTGGTTATCGCAAAATAACTTGATTGGTTGTGTGTGGCTTACCTTTAAGTCCTTTAATATGTTTCATAGCCAAGTTATCTCACAACACGTTGTAGCCATGGCTCTATACTCCGCCTTGGCGCTCGAGCGAGCTACTGTGGTTTGCTTATTTGTTTTCCAGGAGATTGGTGCGTGCCCAAGGAAAATGTAGTATCCAGTCACTGATCTCCTTGTGTCCTTGCAACGTGCCCAATCAGCATCACAATATGCCCTTAATTTCATTGGTCCTGTAGATGGTAAAAGGATGCCTTGTCCCGATGCTTGCTTGTTGTATCTCAAGACTCTATGTGCAGCTTCAAGGTGTGGTTGCCTGGGCTTGTCCATGAATTGGCTCAATATATGGATAGCATATACTAAGTCTGGTCTTGTAATGGTAAGGTATATGAGCCGCCCTACCAGCCTTCGATATTGAGACGGATCTTCTAATAGGTTTCCATTCATTTGTGTGAGCGTGAGGTTTTGATCAACTGGAGAACGTGAGGCTTTGGCGCCAAGAAAACCTGTATCTTCAAGAATTTCCAAGGCATATTTCCGCTGGCATAATGAAATGCCTTGTTTCGACCTCGCCACCTCTATTCCCAGAAAATATTTAAGTTGCCCCATGTCTTTCAGTTTGAACTGGTTTGAGAGGAACCTTTTTACGCCGATGAGGTCTTCCAGATTGTTTCCTGCCAATATTATGTCATCCACATAAACCAATAATGCTGTGAATTTACCTGAACAGGTTCGGACGAATAATGAGTAGTCTGAACGCGATTGGTGGAAGCCAGCTGTTTTGAGAGTTGTGGAGAGCTTGATGAACCACTGTCGCGAGGCTTGTTTTAAGCCATAAATGGATTTATGTAGCTTGCATACTCTAGTCTCCCCCTTTCGTCCGAATCCAGGAGGGAGTTCCATGTATACTTCCTCAGAGAGGTCTCTGTTAAGAAAAGCATTATTGATATCTAATTGGTGTAAGTGCCAATCTTGTACAGCCGCCAGACTGAGCAATACCCGTACTGTCGTTAACTTGGCAATTGGTGCAAAGGTTTCTCGATAATCAGTTTCTTCAATTTGGCTGTAACCTTTGGCGATAATTCGGGCTTTATAGCGCTCAATTGTTCCATCTGGGTGGAGCTTGAGCTTGTAAACCCATTTACAGCCGATGGCTCGTTTGGTAGGAGGTAGTTCAACTAAACTCCACGTGTGATTTGCCTTTAGAGCGTGTACTTTTCTGTGCATGGCTTCTCTCCATTGTGGGTGTCGGACGGCCTGAAAAAAAAAAAGGTAGTTTCTCTCTGGATGGAGGTGTTAGTGGTAAAAGCTCGATGGTTAGGGGAAAGACGATTATAAGACAAGACATGAGATAGAGGAAGGGCAGTACCTGGAGCGGAGACCACATTCGAGGAAGATGTGGGAGCAAGCCTGGATGGGAGGGCTGTCTCAATATGGAAGTCGTGTAAAAAGGTTGGAGGCTTTGTTGGTCGAGTGGACCGGCGAGGTGGTGATGGTGGTGAGGTGCTGGAAGGGGGGGAGTTGGTAGAGGCTGTTGGCGGCAGGGGTTCAGGTGTGTCTAGAGGTGGGTCTGGCGTGTGTGAGTTCCCAGTAGAGGTACCATCGAGGTCATCGGTAAGGTTGTGGGTGCTAGTGAGGGGTGGTGTGTTTATGAGTTTAATTTTCGTCTGTGGTAGTTGCATTTGTGGTGGAGAGATAGGTGTTGTTGGTTGTGGTGTTGTACTGGACATAGATTTGAGTGGGAAAGTGTCCTCAAAAAACAAGACATCTCTTGAGACAAAAGTTTTTTGTTGGTTTAAGTCAAAAACGCGATATCCTTTCTTGCCGTGGGGATACCCGAGGAAGACACACTTTGTGGAACGTGGATCGAACTTGGTGGGTTTGTGGGGATGGGTTGATGCAAAACATAAGCACCCAAAAACTCGTAAATGAGAGTAACTTGGTACTTGATTAAATAATTTTTCAAAAGGTGTTTTTCCTTGGAGAAGTGGTGTTGGTGTCCGATTAATAAGATAGGCTGAAGTAAGTATAGCCTCCCCCCAAAATCTTTTAGGTAAGTGAGCTTGAAAAAGAATTGCTCGGGCAACATTTAGTAAGTGTCTATGTTTGCGCTCAACAACACCATTTTGTTGTGGTGTGTTGACACAACTTGTTTGGTGAATGATCCCCTTTGATGAGTAAAAATGTTCAGTTTTAAATTCAGGGCCATTATCACTACGCACGATCTTGACTCTTTTATCAAATTGGTTTTCAATCATTTGAATGAAATTTATCAAGAGATTTCGTGCTTCTGATTTGTGTTTCATCAAATAGACCCAAGTGCCCCTAGTGTGGTCATCAACGATTGTGAGGAAATATTGTGCACCAGAAAGTGAAGGTTCATGATAACCTCCCCAAATATCAACATGTATTAGATCGAAAGGAGACTCACTCAAAGTAGTACTTATGGGAAATGATGCCCTTGTTTGTTTGGCCATAGGGCAAATGGGACACTTGCTTGCATCACAATCTTTATTTGTAGAAATTTGAAACAAAGGAAGAATTTTGCTGGACGGGTGGCCAAGTCGTTGGTGCCAAAGGTGCTCTGACGTGTTGGTTACAACGTTGCATGCCCTTCTTTGGACTTGATTGAGACAGTAGAGTCCCTCCCTCTCAGTTCCCGTCCCAATCGTCTTCCCCGACTGTAGGTCCTGTATGACACAAATTTGTTTGAGAAAGGTGGTGACATAAAGCGAATCAGATGCCAATTTGCTAATTGATATCAAGTTCAAATAAAAATGAGGTACACACAAGACTTTGTGGAGGACAAAATGAGGAGAGAAGACTACGTTGCCAATGTGAGTGACCTTGGCCGAAGTGCCATCTGGTAGTTTAACCAAGTGATTATTAACAGGTTTCGATGATGTGAGAAGTGAAGGGTTGCAGACTATGTGATCACTGGCACCACTGTCTAATATCCATGTGCTTTCTTTCCCAAAAATAAAGGTTTTACCTGAGAGTTCGTCACAGTTGAGGACGTTACCGACTTGGTTTGCTGTGGTAGTCGTCCTTTTACTCAGTAGGTTCATAAGCTGCTGGCATTCCTCCTGTGTGAATGGAAAGCTCATCGCAGCTTCTCTTTTGTTGCCCAGAAAGCCAACTTGGTTTCGTTCTTTTGCTCCTCCTTCAGCAGCCTTCCTTTTGCGGCAGTAGTCGTAAGTGTGTCCTTTGCCGTTGCAAAAGGTGCACTTGAGATGTGCCCTGCAATCCTTTGTGGTGTGATTAGTTCTATTACATTTTTCACACCTGTACTTGTTTTCTCCAGATTCCAAGTCCCGGCTTGTTTTCTTCACAATGAAGGCGGCTGCCTCAGGTTGTGTCGATACCTTTCCGCTTGATACTTCTGCTTGTTTTTCATGACGTAGTGCCATCGAGTATGCCTTGTTTGCACTTGGAAGTGGATCTATCGCCACTGCATTGCTGCGCACGGTGGCATAGTTATCGTTAAGTCCCATTAGAAACTTCATGGTTTTCTGATTTTCCATGTATGCTTTAATTTCTCTGGCTGTTTCACAGGTGCAAGGAGGGATTTCGCACAGCGCATCTCTCTCGTCCCAGAGGCTTTTCAGTTTGGTGAAGAATGTCGTGACAGAACTTGTTCCTTGCACACAATCATGGATCGCACTTTCTATGTGAAACAATTGGACAGTGTTAGTGTGGGAAAATCGTTCTTGCAATTCAATCCACATACCTCTGGCATCCTTGCAATGGATGACACTACTTGAGATCTCTTTTGACATAGATCCCAGTAACCAGGTTTTAACTAACATGTTGCATCGATCCCATTGTTGCTGTTCTTCTATTCCATCGGTTGGCCTCTTGATGGATCCATCAACAAATCCTTTCTTGTTTTTTATCATCAGAGCCATGCTCATAGATTGTGCCCATGTCATGTAATTATCTTCTGCCAGTGGCTGAGATACGAGCATCGCCCCAGGTTGGTCCGAATGGTGTAAAAACAATGGGTGATTAGGATTTTCCCATTGTTCTGGGGATTTGGATGGGTTTGAGGATTTGCCGTGTTCCACGAGTCTCTGATTTTCAGCCATGAAGCTTTGGTTGGTTTGGCTGAGTTTCACGCTATGTTTGTATCCAATGCTCTGATACCATAAAGTGAAACCATTTTCATTTCTTACTGGAACAAAATTACAGTACTTTATACATAGTCTTATTATAATAAATGCCTAAGATTAAGCAAAGGAATCACATGGAGAATAGGTAAGTTATCGTTGGCAGGATTTGGAGAAAAGATCACTGTTGACTTGTGTGATTCTTTCCTTTAACAACTTGCCTCTATTCCCCTGCTTCTATCATTCTAATTGGCATACACTAACCCAAAAATCCACATTTGTTTTCAACACAAGCATAATACAATTTATTTGGATTCTTCTCTAATCTAGAAACCTTAATAGCAATTTAACGCCCACATTTGCACCATTTATTCTCATACCGAGAACCTTCAATTTTTGTGTGATTCTCACTGTTCATAGACACTCTGCACTGATTATGATTTCATGAGACTATAATCAATCAAATTCAAACTTATCCCCAACAATTACCCAAAACCATGAAATTACAAACTTAGCTTAAACCATTGTCTAGGTTGCATAAATCAAATAATAGGATGCAGGTTACCTTCTTATGCTTACTATTGCCTACTGTTTGGTCGCTCCCTTCATCTTCTCCATGAACCTTTAGTAGGATCAATAATCATGAGTGAGGCCTCTTCTTCCCTAGCATACAATGGTAGTGAAGTGAAGACGGTGGAGAATGATTTCATTTTATAACATCTACAATCCCTTCATTTAGGCCCACACATAGCCACATCATTAGACATGCAATCTGTCCAAGCCAAATTACCAGCTATGTGTGATTTCCGTTTGGCATTAACAACGAATAGGGACTGTAGGACTCCAAAGTAACAATTTAAGAGTTCGAGGATGACTCTTGCAACAATAATAGTTAGGGGACGATCAAGCAACATGCCACATAATTTAAGGACAACCCATGGAGTTTACCCTCTAAGATTTTTTCCTTTCAGCGTTGGTCATGTGCTGGCGAATTATCAGCAACAATATTAATTAGTGTAATTAAGGAGCCTTCGTCTTTTTTTTTTTTTCTTCAGAAAATGATTTTTAATTTTTATTTTATTTTTTTGAGTTTTAACTTTTTAATTTAGTCTGTGTACTTGCTTCAACTTGTTAACAATTTTTTTTATTTTAAGAGGAAATATTAACAACTCCTGGTAAATTAGGAAACAACTTCTGAAATTCTGAAGCGGCAAATTTTTAAGACAGGGTGATGAAGTTGAGTTAACAAGCCAATTACGGCAAGTGGCTAATGAATCTCTTTCTGGTTCGCTAAATGAAGTGTATCAATTTTCGCAATCTGTCAAAATGAGTAATAAAAATGAGACCTAAGACGCTAAGCCGTCCTAAAATAGTTAACCACACTGTCACTTTTTTTTTTTAATTTGCAAAGACTAATAAGAATGTGACGCAGCGTATATAAACGTATACATTGTCTACTATCTCTATTTTATAATATAGGTGAATTTCACTTTTTCTTTTGTTTTTTTAAATGATTTTGAATGAAGTGTCAAATATATACAATATGTAAGTGTTCTCTAAAGTTACCCTGCAACATCCGGAGTCTAATTCAACTGGATAATGTGTGTACCTTCTAACCCAAAGGTGGCGACCAAAAATTTAGTTATATCCAAAATAATTGAAAAACTGAAAAAAAAATTCAAGTTTTCGGTTATCACTTTCAAGAGTAATTTTGGTTTTCAGTTATAACAAAAAACTGATATATAAGTTCAGTTCGGTTTTCAGTTTACTTCAATTGAAATTCGGTTAAATGAAATAACCGAATTTTTATTCTACTAATATTTATATTTAAGATTTAAAAAGAATAATATATGTAAAGGATGTTTGCTATGTGTATGAATGTGATGTTTGTATTTAGAATATATTATAGATGTTTGATATGTGATTAGAATATGTATTTAGATTGAAATATGTTATGGATATTTGGGGTTTAAAATATATATGCATAAAATTCAGTTATTTTAATTGAAAACCGAATAATCAAATTTTTTTTTTGTTTCTATTATTTCAATTTTTTTCTATAATTTGGTATATTCAATTATTAGTATATAAAACTAAAAATCTAATAAAATTAGTTATTTGATTTCGTTTAAAACTAAAAAAACTGATTGAACACCCGTAGAGTCAAAGGTTTGAGTTACAAAGGTTACAATGGAATGCAATTTCTTAATTAACGTAGCAGGCAACCCAACAGAGGCTAAGTCCACAATTACTACCTTAGTCTAAAGGGCTCAAAAATCTTTTCATTCTTCAACGCTTGCTCTTGGATACCTAGAATTGCTACTTGACCCAATGGGCCTAAAGATCTTCCACCTGGACCCGTCAAGCACTTGAACTAACATAGTTAGAAATTCAAGTATTTTCCTTCCTACTTTGCATGTGCGCCAGATCCTAAACTACTTGATTTGAAAAAATAAATTATTTTTTATTTTTAACTAAATCTAGCCTTTTACCTACTATCCAATAATAATATGCCACATTAAATACTGGTCCGGTCATCTTCGAGTAAAAAAAAAAAAACCAAGTTTTTCCCTTATTCCCTATACGATAAAAACCTCCTTAAAACCCTATATTTATGTACTTGATTATATATATATAAAGATCTCAGATACATAGGTAGGAGGAGTTTCCTCCAATTTGAATAGAAGGAAAATGTTGTCATATTATAAGTGGCATTCAAATGTTCTGTATAATATAAATGACACATAATAAGCATTAATCATTTTTCTAAAGGTTTAAGCTAAAAGATAAAGAGGATATAGCGCTTTGAATAATTTTCATGCATGTGGCTATCCAATTAAACTTCCCATGTAAACATTAATATCTGTCTGTGTTTAGGGGTATAAATGAACCTCATGAGCAAGAATAAGTCATGTTTCTATTCATTTGTTTAACTTTTAAAAAATACAAATACGACTAAAAATAGTAAATGAACACAACTTCTTTATTCGTATTCATTCATTTATTATTAAACGATGTTTGTGTTAGTTTGTTTATAATAATATTCGCATGTCTTAAACAAACTGAACATAAACCAACAAACATCATACCTGTTTCCAGTTTCATAAATATACAAACAAACCACTCATAAAAAATTGAAGGTATTCTAGTTTAGCAGAGAGTGTAAAACATAAGAATCTTTGGATCTTGCAAATTAACTCATAATTAGAAGGAAAGGAAAAATATAGAACGCAAGCGTTCAAGGGTTTCACCTCAACTGAGAGATACTCCGGCCATCAATGTTTGATTAGTGGGAAGAAAAGGAAGAACTAAAGGCAATTCATGTCTTTTTGCTTTGCCCAGGTAACCAGAAACAATGTTTGATTAAAGCCTTTAGATTAAAGCAAGCTGTGATGATCCAACCCAATTTTTGCTCACTCTTACTAGCTGTGAATTGAGCATATACACCAATAAAAAGGTGGGAGGAGAAAGGCTAGTGGTCAAAAGAATTAAAGTTGATGACTACCACCAATTTGAATCAGAGCAAGTCTAGGAATGACTGATGGGGCAATAGGCGATGGTGAGAGGGATTATGGGTTAGGGCTATGGGCTTAATTTGGTGCGGCAACAGGTTAACATTGTGAGTGGAATGAGCAATTAGGTCTCGAAAGACACATACAATAGCTTAATCTAGGAGATATTGAGGCATAATCATGTGTTTGTGGAATAGATAGACACTAATAAACATATATGATATATAAAATATATATAGTGATAAATGTATAACTAATATGTAAATGAACAATAACCAAATTATTCATGAACATAGACGAAGGAATGAGACCTTGTTCGTATTCGTTTGTTTAACTAAATAAATTAATATAAATAAACTACTACCAAATGGTGCACCAAATAGTACTCTGTTCGTTTATACTTCTATCTATATTCATGAATGTATTGCTATGGATCCATCAAACACAGGCCCAAGTTTTGGAGAGGGTTGAGTTACGACTCCCATGATTTCTGTATATATATATGAGCCTTCATCTTTTGTTTCATTAAACATATAGGCCAATTGTCTTGAGCAGTTCGAAGATAAGTTGCAGTCTTCACTCTTACAGAGAACTATTAGAATAAACCTTGATGTAGCAGCATTACTTATAAAACATACAAAAATTTTTCTTTTTTCTTTTCTAGAAAAATTGTCTTCTTATGATGTTCTTTTTCCCATAAAAATAAGTAAAAAGGAAAACTCAATTAATTTGAGAGGGAGCATCTTATTATATGGTACTACATCTATTCCAACTTCATTAAAGCATTTGGGTTTGACATGAAAATTAAGAAAGAAAATTGGTTTTGATGTTTTTTTTTTTTACTTTTACTCTTCACTTTTTACATATAAATTAAGAAAATTGAAAAAAATGTGGTAAATAAATTTAAAGATTAATATGGTAAAAAAATTTACTAAATATAAAAAATATTGTGAAGATTTAGAATGACAAAAAAAAATAGATACTGTAAAGAATCTGGGGCTAAAGTAATAGCTTGATTATTAAAGAGAGTAAATCAATAAAGATATTTATCATACAAAAATAAAGGAAGGTATGGCAGCTCAATAATATGAAGTAGAAATTGTATGGCAATATATTACTCTTGGGGTGTCGGTACCTAAATTGTCAAACAAATTGATGATATGTTACGTTCGGTAGAAAAATTAGTGGTGCAAATGTTCTTTACAATATATTTAATCCTTCCATACCATCATATCCCATTTTTATTGTTTCATTTTAAAATATATAAATCTTAAGAATATTATTTGGTTTTTAGCATTTTTTATAATAAAAATTACCATAACTTTTTCTTATACAAATTTCAAAAGGCGGAAATCCTAAAATAGAAAAGGGAACAATAAATATAGAACAAAATGAGTGTGTATGTATATATAAAAGAGAAACCTAGACAATGTGTTGGAATAATTAATTATGTAGCTTATTTTTTTATCATTTAAAACAAAAATTTACTCACATTTTAGTAACAAAAAATTTTATGCACCTTTTAAGTACACTATATAATTTGGATTTTTGTTGTATTGACATCCTCATGAATTTTTGTTGAGTTATAATTTGGTCTTCATTTTCTATTTCTAAAAATTAATCTTAAATATAATTCTAACTATTAAAGTATAATAATGGATTTATAGTTAATTAATTACTTACATGACATATCAATTTAACAATTGATATAACTGGACTCTTTATAAATTTTTTTTACAGTTATTGTTACCAATTAAAGTGTTAGGTGGTAGTGCTATTAAAAGGACTTATTATTATATTTAATATTTCAGTTACTAACTTTTATAGACAATAAATTTGTATGTCAAATTTACACATTGATTGTGTAATTCAATCCATTAAATTAAGACTAATTACATAGTAATTACAAAAATATAATTAGTATAAATTAGCCAAACCTTGTTAGTTAGAGGAATAAACAAATAACTTTCAAGTCTATATACTGCTAAAATGACTAAACTTTGGATATATAACTTTAGGTAATTCTAACTCTATCATATTCATTTCAATTTTTTTCTATTATTTGATTTTTTTTTAAATCTTATACTATTTAATATTTCTATGGATTTTTCATTAGTTACTGATGTTGGATTTGTACTTTTTTATTTATTAGCTTTAGTTGCTTCAGAAAATTGTTTAATATATGGTTAGATGCTGTTGGTGTTGTTATTTTTTATTTTAGTTCACTAATCTCTTCCCCTTTGTTTAGCTAAAAGAAAAAATTTCCATTTAACTTTTCATTATATATTTGCCTACTAACAACCAATTTAATTAATTTTTATAAAATATTTATTAATATAAAATAAAAAAAATATTATGTGCATGTTTTTTTTATGATTTAAGTTTGAAGAAATAATTGAAATTTTTATTTCCAAACCTGATGATTAGAGATTGATGTTCTATCCTTTATTTGATTTTTGGGGGAACTTAAGAAAAAAATATTGAATATCAAACTCAAATTTTAGATTTTAAACTGATCACTATTCATATAACTGTTATATTCATTGTTTTGTAACAAAGAAAAATAAAAAAAATAGCTAAATCTTTTTAAATGCATGAAATTTAATTTTATTTTTAATCTATTATATTATTATTATTATGAAATTTTATGTACAATTAATATATATATATATAATAAATCCGTACATTGTTACACGCAAAAAACTAATAATTGAATAAATTTGAGATAAGTTTAGGTAAAATGATCGCAAAGTAAATTCACACCACCGAGTTTTCACCATAGGGAAATAGTCTCCCGCCTTTTTTTTTTTTATTATTATTGAAAATTTGGAAACCAAAGTTGTGTGGTGTAGTGTAGAATATAAGTTGCGTAAGGCACATAAATGTGTGTGTATGTATATATATGTGTATATATGTATATATGTGTGTGTGTTTGAAAAGCAAAAAAGTTTGAATGAAAGGAAAGGAGATGGGAGATGAGAGGAAAGTGAAATGGGGACGTTGTAAGTATGAGGGGAGTAGAGTGTCCTGTCCTGACCGAGTACCATTTTGGGAAAGAAATTGGTCGACTGGCTCCAATGCTTCCAACTGAGCCCCAAATCCCCCCTTCTTCCTATTTTAGGAAACGCCATGATGCCGTTTCTGCCTCCAGACATTGTCGGGAACATGCAAACCCTTCAGATTTCGGGAAACGCATCCCAACCCTAGCTCTACACCTAACACTATAATATCTAACTCCCACACCCTATTTTCTTTATTAAATGGAGTAGTTTTTTTTTCTGTTTTAATACTCAAATTAAATCAATTACGTATTCGTATAATAGTAACAGAGTAGAGTGCGTGTGTATATCATGTTGGGTAAGCAGATATTTAAAATAAAAGAATTTGAGAAGAAAAGGAATAAACAAGAGATAGAAATAAATACTTCATTCAGCTATGATTAAACTTCTGGTGTGAGTTGGTTTTAGTCTCAATATGTGAATGATAGAGTTTGGTGATCGATCTCATTTTTTGATTTGCTCACTCTTTGTGTAACTTCTCTTTTCAGTCCACTTGCCAGCCAGCTCTCTTTTTCACAGTTCTAAAGTTTCTAGGCTGGCTCAGAATTGGACTATTACTCATCATTTTCACTCTGTTTTTATTCTTTTTGTGGGTCATGACTTATTGTACTCTCCTCTTAGGCAGAAAATAAACTGACATGAAGAAGAGGTGGCACATTAAATTATTTCATGTATAGGGAATATTATTATTACACACATGCATGAGTCAAGAAAGGAAACAGAATTAATACCAGAAGCTACATATATATTCAGAATCATGTTTTCAATTTTTTTTTCTTGCATGGATGCATGTTTATAGGTCAGGTGTACTGGTCATTGTTATGATTTGGAGGCTTGGAAAAGAATTGAATTTATTATTACTACTACCTAGCTACTAGAGTATATATGCTCTATTGAGGGAAGGAAAGAGAATGGAAAGGATGGGTAGTAATTTGGATTTCACTACTCAAGTGGTCAAGGGTATTGGAACTTGGTTCCAATAATGACATGACATGAAATCTCTTGATTGTAATAATGCATGACATAAGTGCATGTATGGAAAATGACTTGTCAAAAGCTTTGCGCTTGGGAGCTCCATTTGTCCTCTACATCTCTATTCTCTTGCTTTTCTATATGTCTATGTGACACTTTCCCTGCCCATGTAACACTAGCTCCCACTAAAAGACTTATACACTTTTTCTCTTTTCCCTTTTGTTAAATTAAAAATAACTACAAAAGAAATGTGAAAACTAATCAAAAGGATGACCAAAATTTTTTATTTTTACTATTTCAGTTGCAACTCAGTCACTAAAAAAGTGCTTAATTACCAACCTATCAATGACCAAATTTGGTATCTAGTCGATCGGTTGGCAAGTTGATCAAGTGGTTGCTGATAACTAGGTTTGTGTCGACGGACAATTTAGCCACCAGTTGTCACAAAAAAGTAAAAATAACAATCAATTGACAACCAATTCAATTGTTAGTTTTTCACATTTTCTCTAGTAGTGAAACACGAACCAACGTTTGATTCTTTTCCCTTTTTCTTCTAAACTATCTATGATAAATGTAACTTAAAGCCTGTGCACCCAAATTCCACCGTTTATTGCTTGGGATAGTTAGGGGAAAAAGTAAAAGGATAATGATCCATACAGATCATCAAAATTCGTCGCTGTCTTGACCTAATCTGATCTCCCATTTTATAATATCTTTCACTTCTTAATCATTCATTAATTAAGTTTGACCCGATATTTCTCTTTGTTTGTTGTTAAAAGAAGTTCAAAATAGCTTTTTTTTTTTTTTGTAATAAGAAGCATCATAATAGTAAGTACGATCAGAAGGTTTTTATATTTAAGGGTATGAGACAATTCTTGTTTTTCCAAAATTCCAAAACTCTAAAAGCACCCGCACCAGCGCGGACGACATTTTTTTGGATGAAGTGGGGAAGGGAGAAGCTGAATTTGTGAATTTCATTTGCATGTCTCTTTGCCACTTTACCCAAGCGATGGAGACAAAAAAAAAATGCATTTAGAAGCTACAAATTCATCTAACATTTGCACATAAATATTTATACTTTTTGCAGTACTATTTACAATGAGATCTATATAATTTCGAAAAGTAAAAGATTAACGCCAAATTTTGTGGGGCAAATTTACCTTTTTCTTTTTGAAGGTCGAGGTTTTGAATTACCTGAAGGATGTAGCTAGTTAGGAAAGGGGAAAGTCTACCAATATATATATATATATATATATATATATATATATATATATATATATATATATACCGTAACGCGCGGCCAAGTGAATGAACAAAACAATACTAACTTCTATAATGCAATTGCTTAATTTATTCATATATAACTCAATACAAATCGATACATATGTTGGCTATGATCTGTCCTCTCCATATACATTTTCATCCGGTTAGGCAACCGCCAGCTAGCGGCTGGCGCAAGCACACACACGTTATATATTTTCATTATTTATTAGTCTTTTTTTTACCTCATCTTGTTTTTCTCTGACTAAAATTAATTAAATCAATCCAAATCCAAGGTTGATTCAGCAAGTTTCGCTTTCCCTTAAGAGTCACAAATACTGTGTTAGTAGCCAGCTCAGTGACTTACCGTTTACCTAACAACGGTCGGATGCGTCAACGGGAAAAAGAAATAAAACTACGACTACTATTATTATGTTTTTAATAAAAAAATCATCAAAAAGCAGAAAGGAATATCAAAAGGGTCTCCAGAATCAGGATTAAGAAAATGGTAGTTTCTTTGACATAGATAAAACAGTATCTAATTAGTCTTAGGAATTGCAACTATATGCATGCACAGTTAATTTTTTTTCCGTAAGTTAATTATCTTCGATGAAGGTTACCTTTCATAAGTTTTAGTTGCACAATTGCAACTAAAAAAACATAACTTATTTTACACTATTGAAATTGAACTTATCACTGACAAATGAATAATTGAGAACTAGAAACCTCTTGAGTTTTCAATGATGACAAATCATTTGAACCAACTAATTGAGTTCATCTATGACATTTATGCTACTCTTAATCATAGTTAAAAACTTCATAATTTTCGTTTTCAACTTTCATTTAATAAAAGATGCTGATATAATATAAAATTAATGAAATTGAACCTTGCTTTTTAAGAATGAAAGAATCTCTCACCCATTTTTTTGCTATTGAACCTCTTTATTGAACCTTGCTTGGATGCAACAATTTTACAGCCATATGCAGCCTCAGCATGTACCTGGTGCAGCAAATGAGTTTATAAGAAAGTAGCCATGTTTATTTGGAGTGCAACTCAAGATCATATTCTGACAATGCTAAATCTAATCAGCAGAGGAGTCATCCTAGAGAGCTCGAGTTGTCCATTCTGTAGTGAAGGACTTGAAGACACAAACCATAGTCTGACACACTGCTAAAAAACAAGCCTTGTATGACATTCCATATTGTGCTGATGCAACATCAATATGCAAAATGGTCTGGATTTGCAAGATTTCTTGAGTTTCAAACCTTCTGAATGTCGGATGCATTTTCAGCATCAAATTTGGCAAGCAATCGTCCAAGTTTCAGCAATCGTCAAATTTGGAAATGGAGGAATGATGTTGTGTTTAATGGCAAAATCTCCCCGGCAATAGGTATCCTTTCTGAAGTTCTGGTGTTGACTTTCTTGTGACTGAAAAACAGGTGTTCAAAGTTTTCTTATTTGTGGAATGATTGGTGCATTGTTCCGTTACTAGCTAGAAATAGTAGTACTTAATTGAGTTTAGGTTGTTTCGTGGTCCTTGCCAGCCACTTGCGCTAGTCATTTGCCATAATGTCTTTCAATTTCATATTCTGATGTAGTTTCCAGGTTTATTCTACTGTTTTTTGCTTCTTATCATTAAAGTTTTCTCTTATTGCTATTAATTTTTTTTTTAATAAAACGGAAAATATGTTACACCAATGAACTTTAGAAAATGAAGAAAAAAATTACAACTAAAACCATCCCTTATTTATATCTTGTCTATACCTTTGTGTCCGAAAGTTGTGTCCTGGATAGAATTATATTTTGTTGGCCGCGGAAAAGAGACACTTAGTTACCTCTTTTCTTTCTTTCTTTTTCCCTCTTGAAATCAAAATATCATAGAAAAATGATAAAAATAAATGATTGGAAGGAGATATTACTTCGTCAATATATATTCAAATATCGAAACTAAGATCCAAAGGAACAAAAAATATAGACTAGTAGCTAATCCCATGAACATCCAAATTCAAACTAAACATGAAATAAAATACTTAGAAGCATGTAACACAACCCAAAAAGCCCATGATTGAAGATTTTGCCTTTTTCCTGGCAGCTAGTGGCTGGAAAAGATGATTCTGTGGCTCCATCGTAAGCAATGATCACAAAGTCCTCGATCAGTCTGCGGCTACAAATTTTAAAAGCCCCTCCCAGCTATCTCTTCTCAACGAGAGCAGCAGCCAGAAACAAATGGCGTTCACCTAATAATTATAATCACGAATAACCCAATCGAAGTTCCAAATCCAACTCATTGGAAGCTCCGAGCAGCCCAATCTCCAAGTCCAACCTAACAATATCACCCCTCTTCACCACCCTGTAGCCGCCACAGTCTTCCTTCAAAGCAGTGCTCCGACCGTTTTCTACCCGACAATACGGTCTCTCGAGCCGCTGTCTCTTTTCCTCGGCCCCCCTTTCGTTGGAAGCAGAATAAGACGGTGAAGAAAGAGAAGGAGAAGGCAAGGTGAAAGGAGGGGGAAGCAAAGTAGATTTAGATAATAAAGGTGATGGAGGAGAGAAACTAGGGTTAGGGTTAGGGTTGGTGGTGGTGTTGCTGCTAAGGTTGAGAAAAGAACCAATACTAGAGCTGTTGCTTGGCCTGGTGGGGGACTGTCTGAGCCTGGCCCGGTCCCTTCTGTGAACGTTCATGTGGCCGCCAAGAGCTTGAGCAGATCTGAACTCCCTCTGGCAGAAGCTGCAGGCGTACGATCTCGGCGGCCACGAAAGGCCTTCAAGAAAATCACTGCGGCCTCTCAGGTTCCATGGCTCGAAGCTTTTCCCCTCCATAGAGATCAAGATGAAGAATAATACAAAACCAGTCCTGCTCTAGCTAGTTAATAATATACACACTTCCAAACTATTTATTGGAACTAAAAAAGATGAAAGATCAAATCTAGAGAGAAAGAGAGAGGAAACGGGAAGTGACCGATCTGAGGAATAAGGTGATGATAAAAGGTGGGGGGGTTGTTTTTGTTTTGTCTTAGAGGTGGAAGAAAAAGGGGAGAGTTCTGGGTTAATATATAAATAAAGTGGAAGTGTATATATTTTGCAGGAGGAGGACAACTGGACAAAGGAAGCGAGGGCCATCAAATTCGAAGCCCGAAGCTGGAAATCCAATTGGAGGGGCAAACGTCACTCATCAGTTTTGGTTACGAGTTGCTACTTGTGGAACATCCTCTTCCAGTATGCCTTTTTCCTATTTCTGTTTAAATCGCATTCAACCTTACCAAACTCTAACCCAAACGTCGCCCTACAGACATTAATCTTATTCACGGATCTATTCGGCACACTGCAAATTCTGGACTCTCCCAACGCTATCCATCGATCTTCAACTGATCCGTAGCTGTTCCTATCTCATTTCTATAAATTATTGGTTAATTAATTTATGCATTTTAATTTGTAAATTTATAATAGCAACCTACTCACCCGTACGTCTTATATAATGAAAAACTTCAACATGTGGGTTAATCATTCATTGAATATACACGCAATCAGTGGGTTAATCTCGATTTATTAACTTCAACATTCATTTTCAATATGAGTTTCCTGAGCTGTATATTTTTTTCTTATATGTACTTAAAATCATTACAAGTATACGAATAAGAAGATATTATAAAAAAATTAATGGAGTGAAGTGTCTACTATGCAGAATTTTGGAGGGTTTCGGCTGTAATTTGACTACTTCTATGTACCTTCCGGTGGATGATGGTTAATCAAGCAGGTAAGAGGAGATGATCGAGCACAAGTTCACAATGATCCGTCAGGTCAAAAGTATAATTAATTAAATTCAGGGAGCTGTGAAATGATGAGGTTTATTGTAGCTACAAATATTCACTTGGACCGTCTCCTTCCCTTGACTTGAATTAGGTGGTGTCACAAGTACACAATTAATTAGTCGTTGGTACTACTGCCATTCAAGTCGATCCTGAAGACCTGAATTAATTTGCCTTCTCATCTGTCACCTCAACTACTTACAATTTGTATTAGTGCAATACCCGGACTGTCGCTTAATTATTAAGCTCTTGAGTTTGAATTAATTTTGTAAAATGAAGAAGTAGAATTTGAGATAGTTTATCCGACTCACTCGACTCTGAATGAGCTAAGGTTCAATATAACCATAGGATACCAGAAAATTTAGAATATATACGAAAATGGTGAGATAGAGAGAGAGAGAGAGAGACTAGTAGTCTGGCTTAAGGGAAGCCACACGACTTAATTGATTTGCTACTTTTAAAAATTACATATTGTTTTTCATTTAAAAGCAATGACATTTAAAAATAATATTAATATGTGTGTGTGTGTGTGTGAGTGAGATTATCTATTGAATAATATTTATTTTTTTTAAAAGTAATTGAGTTTTTGTAATTTTTAACTTGCAAATGCCTAATGAAAAAACAATAAAATATATTTTTTATAGAAAATATTTCAAAGGTGCTGATAGAATTTTCTAAAGCATAAGGTTTTAATAAATATACAATTTAGACAAATAGTCATTATATATTAAAAATAAACACTTCTAGCTAGTTGATTATTAATAATCTCAAATAAGCTGATAGTTAATGTTCACACACCTAATCAATTAACACAATAATATTTGTACTTATATATTCAAAGTGGAACTAACTAGTTAACAGTAGTTAATGTCTGTTTAGTAGTAATAATTTGTTTTCCCGTTTGTTGACTAGCTGGATGATTTAGAAGGGAGCTAGCTAGACTCCGGAAAAGGAGCAGTAGGAAGGAAAGGCAATTTGAGGTGCAGAGAGCGAGCTAGGTAGCCAGTATCGAAGAACACACCTTTATGAACTGAAATGATCCTTGGTAGCTAGCTGGGTGCTAACGAGAGAAAATCTGAGTGGGGAGAAGAAGGAAGAAAGCATATTCTTGCCATTTTGCAGAGAAAAACAAGAGAAAGGTAGAGGAAGGAATTGGAGTGGGCAAAAGATTGTGCCACAATTGGGTTGTGGGGGGCCATGATTTACTCAAAGGACTGGGCATCCCGATGCCCGCCCTATCGATGGATATCGTTCCGCTTCCTGCACTTCTAAATCTGTCATCCTTTTTCTATGCTTCCCTTGCCCAAACTGCAGACTTTGCCCGCAGTGTAACCAGCTGCCTTCTCTTCCACTCTTTCTTTTCCCCTCATCTTCCCCACTTAATTTCTCCTTTATTTTTTTCATTCATTTCTGCTCATTTTAGTATTAAACCCCATTTTAGCACCAATCAAGTTACTCCTGCTTCCTTTCATTGTTTTTGTTAAACTCCAAAATTTATCACTAAACAACAATTTTGCAATGGAATATTAATTTAAGCACAGATTTGCTACATTTGAATGTTTTGCAATTTAATATCTAACTAGGTTTATTTCTCTCCTGCATTTTGTGGCGGCTTAGTCTGTGGTAGTATTTAATATAAATATCATAAGATGCTAATCAAATAATAAAGTTTGGAGATGAAGAAGGGAAATATTAGAGTTCTAACAATTTTCTTGTTTTACATTCAGAAGCGTGCTTATAATTATACGAGGGGACATAAATTAGTATTTTTTAAATAAGAGGAGGGGAATGTCACCTTTTTCAAAACCTGAAAGGTAACCTTGGAAAAAGAAATGAGGAGGCCAGGTTCAAACTCTGGAACTCCTCATAATGTCCCTAATACTTTAGTCACTAGGCCAAAACTATATGGGGCCAAAGCAAGTTTAACTATTGATGCAAAAAAAAATTTCCATGAAAATAAAAAAAACTAAGATTTGTAGTTGTCCTAAAATCAAGTTCTATTCTCTAAATCACCCAAACAATAGCAACCACAATTTTTCTCTTATAAGATAAAAATAAATTTTCCACAAAAAGTGACGTTTAAATATTGACACAAAAATCAACGTAAAGTTTTGGGATCAACAGAAGAAATGGAAATACCATAGATAGTAAGGTTTAACATTGACTTAATAAAGAAGAAACAAGGTAGAAAAAGGACCAAAATAGAAAACATATAGGATTTAGGGACTAAAAGGAAAAAAAATTGATAAATCAACGACTGAAACAGATTTAAGCACAAAAAATTGAAAAATTGACAAAACCTAGAGATCTAAATTCCTTCTAGTTTTTTCTTTATGGCAGATGCAATCCCCAAACTTACAAATTTATCAACCACAACACTGTCTTGTACTGTCTCTTAAGGCCTGGTCGTTAGATTGAACAGTTTATAGACCAAAACTAAACAAATGAAATCTAAAGGGATTAAAAGAGGGTTAGGCCATTACCTTAGAAAAAAAAAATAAAGAAGCTATTTCATGAACTGTATCTTCGTTCCACAATTAATATATATATATATATATAGCTAGCTAGAATTTAGAGAAAAACTGTATAATTTAGCCTTATTTTTGTATTGCACACCAACTCTCCAACTTTTTCTTTTTCGGTAATAAGAATCAATAAAGTACATATGAGGATTAAGAGAGCAAAGAGGTAGCAAGTTGATGAGTGGAAGTAACTTTCTACCCTTGAACCACGATGACAGAGCAACACTTAAAAGAATTCAAGAGTTTCACCATCTAATGGATGAAAGTAGTGAAAGAGTAGTTTAGAAATAGAGCAATAATGAGCACCTGAAAAGCCTACAAACAATATGTCAAAATTGTTACTAAAGCGAAGCCGTGGGTGAAAGAAAAGTACAGCTTCATGAATTGTCTGAAGTTCTTCCTCTAAGGCTAATTCACAATAGGGAATAAGAGAACCTTTCCGACCATTTGGAGGGCCGTTGACACCTAGCCAAACCCAAACTGCTGCACTGAGGCCGTTCGAGCTTCACTATGCTACATCTATGATAAAAATTTTTGGCTTCGACAAGGGGGATTATACTCGTAACCTAAGTTACGTATGGCATATGAGGGGGATTATACAAAAAAAAGGCAAATTTCTATTGAAAATCTCTTGCCAGAGAAAACTAAAGCAAGAGTTCATTTCATCTCACGATTAGAGAAAAACACTACTAACTTTTGGACGTTTTTCAACGGCAAATTTACCAATGACGTAGCCGTTGGTAGTTACCAACGTGTAGAACCGTTGGTAATTATTTCCAACTTGCACGCGTTGGTAGAACAAGCCCATTTTTTTTCAGGTTTTTTTTTATTACCAACGGCTTAGCCATTGGTAATTAGCAACGTCACAACCGTTGGAAAAATTCCAACTTCCCTGGGTTGGAAGATTTTTTTTTTTAAATTAATGCTAATTTACCAATGGCTAGCTGTTGGTAAAAGGTTTTTAAATTCATCTTCCTTCTTCTCCAGGTTCATTCGCGTTTTTGCAGCCGGCGTAGTGTATGCACAGAGCAGCTTTCTCTAAGGTTCAGCTCTCCTGGTCCAGTGCTTTTGTGTCTATGGAGAACAGCTCTTCTTTTTCACTTCATTCCGCTGCTAGGTATTACTAATTTTGTGTGCTTTTCATTACGCTTGTTCTTTCGATTTAGTGTTTAGGGTTCTGGTGGTTTTCTTCTCTTTGTAGCATATGTGGTGGTGGGGGTGGAGGCAGAGGTTTGGGAATGAGAAATGATCGGTCGAGGGGCCGTGGACGTGGTGGTTCTGGTGGAGATAAAATCGACGCTCTTGGAAGAATTTTGTTAGTATTTCTACTTCTGTTATCATTAATGGTTTTGATTTCGCGACGGGGTTTGGGGCAGGCTAATTGATGATTCTTTTATCCTCTCCATCCCAGGACACGAATATTGCGGCATCAGGCTACTGAGTTGAACTTGAATATGCACAGTGATGGATATGTCAAAGTTCAGGACTTGTTGAAGCTGAATTTGAAAACTTTTGCACAAATTCCACTATGCTCGCACACACTGGATGACGTTAAAGAGGTTTGTTCAGTTGACCCCAAATCAGTTTTCTATGTGCAGTAGATTTAATTCTGTGATAGCGGCCTTGGCAAAAGAAACAAAATTATACTAATTTCTTATTGAAGTCTCATTTGTTACGGATAAATGGGTTTCATCACCTCTTCCCACGATGTAGATTATCTGGTGATTGATCAGATAAACTGAACAATTGGGTAATTATTTAACAGAGCTACTGTTGTTTGTGATTCACTCAATTGAAAACAGAAGAAGCTGTTTCTCATGGCATAGGTAGAATTCAGTCTGTAATTTTTGAATGGTTTTTTGTAGCCGCTAGACTGTAAATTTTTCCAATTCTTCTGTCAGACTTACTTCTGATTATATGAATAATAGTGAGTTCTGAACTTGTTTCTGATGTTCAGGCTGTCATGAAGGATAATAAGCAGCATTTTAGCCTGTTGGAGGAGAATAGAAAGCTGTTCATTCGTGCAAACCAAGGCCATTCAGTAAAGGTTATAAATTTTTCTAGGAACCAAATGTTGCTCATTCCTGTTTGTTTGACGATGAACTAAAGCATTTAGCTGCGTACTTATTTCAACAAGATGGGTTGGACTTATACGTGCATTCAGTGAAGTGTCAGATTAATTACTGTATCTACTTTATCAAAGTGTGTTAATTTATTTAATTTTGGCCCTAAAGACATCTACTTAATGCATTTGCCAAATTTTATGTCAGATAGTGTAACTGCTTCCATATGATCTTCTTGTCTGTTCTCAAGTAGTTGTTATTCATTCTTGCTCTAGAGCTTCTTGTATTTCTTAAACACAGGTAGTCAGCTCTAGACTATTATAGTTGAAGTAGCCATTTATCTAGCCATGGATCCAGATGACATGATTGTTACAACATATGAATTTTATGTATCATAGTTCAGATGTTTCAATGTGCCTCTCATTGGTACAATCTTCTGAATCTTCCTGATTCTTTGTTGGAGTTTACTCCTGTTAAACATGAAAAATGTAAAATATTATATGGTATTTTTAAAAAAATTTGTGCTTGCCTGTGTGACCTTAAGATTACTTTGCAGACGATTGAAACTGAAAGCTTGTTGAAACCTATCCTTTCAGCTGACGAAGTGCCAGGTAGTAATAGTAATTGTGTCTATTTCTCTTGAATTATATTTCTTTCCCATTGTTCATGTATGTAGTTTTCTTCATGGATTATCTTTTTGGTCATGGCAGTGTGTATACATGGAACCTATAAGAAGAACTTGGGATCAATTCTGGATTTAGGTCTAAAACGCATGAACAGATTGCATATTCACTTTTCAAGTGGATTGCCCACAGATGGTGAAGTAATTAGTGGTAAGAATGATTAGAAGAAAAAAGAATGGTTTTTGTAATTATGTTCTATTCCAGATTCTTTTGCATGTATGATTTTTTCTTCAAGTGGTCTGTATGTTCTCAAATATTCTTAAGAAATTTACCATGTTTTACCAATAATGACTGGCTCAAATATTCTCAAATTACTGAAATGTGTAATTAAATAAATGTTGTATGCTTTCTTCCAGACATATATGTTCTTGTGTTAATTATGCTGTATTTGAGAATATTTTATGAAAATTACGTTTGCAAAGCTGTGTAAACTTTATTGCTGAGTAAAGCTGGGGGGAACTTTTGAATTGGTATATATGTTAATTTCGAACTTGTTTCAAACTGGGAAAAATACGAAACAACCGAAACCTGGAAACGCTTAATGTACATTACCAATATGCAACCGGGGTTTACCAACTTGCGTGCGTTAGTAATTATCTTCTATCAACTGCCAGCAGTTGGTAACTACAACTACGCGATGGAAACCAAGCCCGGTTCCTGACCGTTGGTAATTACCAACATGAATTTTACCAACGTGTACACGTTGGAATTTACCAACGTGTTATTACTTACGCGTTGGTAAAAAAATTTCTAACGAATCGAATACCAACTTGTGTTTGCCAATGGCTTCGCGTTGAAAAATTCGAGTTACCAACTACTGCGCGTTGATAAATGGCAGGTGGTAAACACCTGAATTTTAGTAGTGGAAGAATGAAAGGTAACATATCAGAAAATGCACTAATTACAACCAATATAGATGGTCCAAAGGGTGCAAACAAGGAAATGAAGCCAATCTGGAGGGTGATGCTTTAGCTGACTCAAGAGAGAAGCAAACCATGCCTCAAAAAACAAATAAACAGATGGCTCAGGGTATAAATAAAAATTATGCATGATATTTTAAGATCCTAGGCATTCTTAGAACAAATGCAACATCATCCCCACGAAAGAATGACATCAGAGGCATAATGGATCCGTCAGACCCCCATGGGCAACAAGGTTTGCCTTTGTCAACAAAGTCCACGATAAGCATTTTTATAGAAATGATTTATATTTTTTACGAATATGAGATACCCATACAAACTTAAGAAAGGTCAGAAAATCAGGATGTGGTAAGTAGCTCAGAGCATTACCTGCAAGATTTAGGATAGATGAAAATTGTCGCCGCAACTCCAAATTATAACCTTGTATGATAGAGAAAGATCTAGAAGCATTTATGAGCTAGTAGATAGCATCCCAAAAGTCCATATTAGAATGAGGGTTAGTGGTTAAAATAAGTTGCACAATCTGTAAATGGAGAAGATTCTGGAGTAATGTTAGTTTCTATCGACACTTCTGGAAATCATAAAGGTTTGCAACCTGGAGACTGAGGTCCTTGAACACATCCCCTGTCAGAGAACATGAGTGTGCAGGTGCTCCAACTGCGGAACCATCTCCAATAGTAAATATGATCACGAAGTAGTGCTCGACCATGCAAGAAACTTCTCCAAATAGAAGTTGCATTTCCATTGGCTTTAATTGACCAAATTGAATGATTGTTTCCATATTTGGCCATAAGGACTCTGTAGACTAAGCAATCACTAAACCCTATGAAAATTTGCTAGAAAGTTTTGGCAAGAAGAATTTGATTAAAAAGCCTAAGAACCTTGATCCTAAGTCCTCCGAGACCTTTAGGGAGGTGAACAAAACCTTGGTGCCCAACATGAAATCCATGCTTGTCATAGTTGCTTGGCCATCAAAACCGAATAAATGCTTGGAAAGATCACCAGACATGGTTACCAGAACTTTAAAAAGTGACTTGACATAAATGGGAATGGAAGACAAGGTAGACTAAATAAGTGTGAGATGCCTAGCAGGGTTTAAGAGATTCCCCTTCCAACCAGCGAATTGTCGACGCATTTTATCCGCAAGAAGTTGTAATGAAGATCGGCATGAAAGATCTTGTGCAAATAGGAGCCCCAAGTACAAGGGGATGGTGTCATTAACCTAGAAAATGAGAATTTGAAGGTTGTCATTTCAAAGGGATCCCATCAAATTCTGACTAAATAACCATTCTGATTTATGAATATTAATTCATTGGCCTGCTGCAATCTCAAAATCCTGTAAAGTCTGATTCAGGGCATGAACTGCTGTCATAGTTGGACGAAAGCAAATAAGGTAGTTATTGGCAAAAAACAGATGGTTGATTTCCAAACCACCCCTACTACCTCAGAGGCCTTATATGGTACCTGAGGATTGAAGTTTCTGTAACCAATTGGAGAAGGCTTCTGCACACAGAATAAAAATATAAGGAACTAGGGCATCTCTTTGCCAAATCTCTGTAAAGGGGGAAAACCAATCAGTAGTGCAGACATTTACAAGCATAAAGTAAGACACCGTTGTTACACACTGCATGGCCAAATTGGCCCATTTCTCTTGAAAGTATATAGCCTGAAGAACCTTTTTGATAAAAGACCTTTGTAAAGAGTCATATACTTTCCTAATATCCAACTTCAAAATTGCTTTATCTCCACGTGACCTAATTGCAGGAGGAGTATGAGAAACAACATACAAAAGCTCATGGGCAATAATAATATTGTCCTAAATGTGACATCCCGGGATAAAAGCATTCTAAAAAAATGAAATGAGGTGACATACACATCCACTGTTCTTATTTGTTTAATTAAATGAATACATAATTGTTTTCTTGCCATCACTATATGTTTTAAATGAATTTATATCTAGTGGATTTAAAATTGCTAACTACTCCATAAGTCCTTAACTTTGACAACAAAACACAATTGTCCTTCAAACTTCAAATCAGATTAATTTAGTCCACAAACTTAAGGAAGTTGTTTACTCGAGTTTAATGGCACGTTAGATGGAAATGACGATGTTTGCCATTAAATGGGTGCCATGGTGAAAACGGTCTCTTTTGAATGCCTTATTTAGCTTCAGGATTACATAAACATTTTAGACGTACTACTACAGGTCCAATCGGTTCTACATAAAAATGTTTTGAGCCTTAAATCAATCTATTGGAAGCAGTTTTTTAAATATTACTCCCTCCATCCTATAATAATTGAAATGTTTCTCTAGAAACAGAAATTAAGGTGTATATAATTTATGTTATTTTTTTCCAATTTTTCCCCTGAAACTAAAATTAAAAAATATCTTTTTGGATTTTGTGTAGTGAGATTTTAAATAATGATTAAAAAAAGATTCTTTTTAAGGTTTTGTATAGTGATAGTTTAAATAAAGATTAAAAAAAGATTTTTTATTGAGTTTTGTGTAGTGAAAGTTTAAATTATGGTAGTAAGGTAAATTGAAAGTTAAAAATTTTCTTAAAAATTAAATGTTTCATTCTTTTTGGAACAGACAAAAAAGAAATACGTTTCATTCTTTTTTGGATGAAGAAAGCATATAGTATTGGAGGTTAGTGGGGATATCCATGGATAGGAAGTGGGTAGGATAATGCTACATTCATATCCTATCCAACATGTTAGATACTCAATCCATATTCTATCCACCATCCACCAATTTTATAATTTTAATATCTATATTCTCCCCATTTTGAGGCACGTAAAATTGGGTAAAATTCACCCACCTATTGCATACCAACATAAAAGAAAACAATAACTACAACAAAGTACTATAATAAAAATGTTAAAATTAATCTAAAAAAATATTAATTGTAAAAATATAAATAAGTTTAGCCACAAATAAATCATAAAAAATTTTCAAATCAAATTATTGAAATAAGCACGCACTTAGCAATAGTACAACTACAAACATACAACTGTACAAAAAAAAAAAAGAGTGTGAGCCTTCCACGGATCTTTGCCATAGTTATATTGTCTTAGTCTTACAATGACACTTATCTTTTATTATAAGTAACAAAGTCTATTAACTTCTTTTTTTTCTAATTATTATATTGCCTTTAACACACACACACACATACATACATATATATGTTGATACAATATATGGTGAGTAGGGCTGAACCCACATTCATTCACATCCAATGGGTGCAAAAAAATAAAATCCAAACCCGTTCTAAACCCATTTAATTGTGAAAAAAAATTGGCTTAAATACCTCTCACCCCCTGAACTATCACCTCTCGAACAAATGACTCATTTGAATAGACTCATTACGACGCAGTCCCCCAACTTTTAAAAGTCAAATATATAACTTCCTAACATGGTCATGTGCTGTTAAGTAGGTCATCCAGCTGTTAGTCATAAGAGCATCTTAAGTCTCTATCACCCAGCCGTCAGCCTTTAGAGCAAATGACCCCCTGATCTATCACTACTCAAACAAATGACCCCCTAAACTATCACTACTCGAACAGATAACTCCCTCAATTATCATCACATGGATATATGTCCCTCTCAACTATGTACAAAAATATACTATTATTTGTTTATTTATTTTATGCCTAAATGCACAATTAGTCCTCAAACATTGCCAACTCGCATGAGTTGATCCCTCAAGTTTGACTCAATATGACCTAGTCCTCAAACTTTGCAAAATCATGTGGCTTAGTCCTCAAACTTTTTAAATGGTGTGACTTAATCCTTCAGCCATTAGAACAAACCACAACTTTAAATCCTGACTTTCAATCTTTCAACAAACTGACCCTTGTATTTAAGAACTTCTATTACCAGCAAACTTGTGGGTCAATAAATTTTAAAAAAATTTTAAATAGACTATTAAATATTTAAATAACATAAAAATTATAATTAAAAAATATATAACAATTTAAAAAATTTTAATTATATTAATAATTTATTTTTTCTAAATATTTTTTCTCATTTTTTCATACAAAATATACAACATTAGGAACTTATGAATTAAGAGATCATTCTAGAGAGTTTTTCTTTAAGTAGATTTAGTTTTCAAACAATTTTTCAAATTAATCTTTTTGGTATTAATACTATCTAATTTAGAATTAGTATACCACATCATCTTAAAACTAATTCATCCCTTATAATTCTCATGCTAATGAAGATGGTAAGTACAATAACTTTCTTGGTTTTTATCATTTGTTTCTGAAGAAAAATTTGGGGAAAATACAAAAAAAAAAAAACAATCCAATCTTTCACTTTAGAATGATTTATCTTTTTTACCTTATTTATTTCATCAATTTCTTGCATATTAATGGCTTCTTTTTGTTTAATTTGAATTTTTTTTCAAATATAAATACTAGTTGGAATCCATCAAAAGAAAAAAAAAGTAGTCAATATTCAAATTAATTGGTTAAATTATTTTTTTTATTTTTCACTAAATTCCTTACTCTTATTTATATCTAGCCAGAGTTGAAAAAAAATGATAGTATGTACCCATCTTCATTATTTTTTCCCCCAAATTTTTCTTTAGAAACAATTGATAAAAAAAGCCAGGGAAGTTATACTAAGTACCAACTTCATTAGCATGAGAATTGTGAGGGATGAATTACTTTTAAGATGATATGGTATACTAATTTTACATGACAAAATATTAATACCAAAAAGATTAATTTGGAAATTTGTTTGAAAACTAAATCTACTTAAATAAGAAAATCTTATAAAATAATCTCTAAATTCATAAGTCCCTAATGTATATGAAAAAAGTGAGAAAAAAATATTTAGAAAAAGTAATTGATCAACATAATAGTCCACAAAAACATAGTTTTTTTCTTTCCTATAGCCAGCCAAAGTAGTTTTTTTTAAAAAAAAAATAAGTGAAACATAAATTATTAAATAGTTAGAAATTTCTGAAATTATGGTATAGAAATTTTTTGAATCATCATTTTGTAATTTATTTAATTATTTTATCATGTATTTAACAATTTAGTAAAGTTTATTAACTCACGAGTTTGTTTATAATGAAAGTTCTTAAATAGAATGGTCAATTTGCTAAAATATTAGAAGTTTGGACTTAAAGTTATAATTTATCCTAATGGCTAAAAGGCAAAGTTGCACCATTTAAAAAGTCTAAAGACTAAGTCACACGATTTTGAAAAGTTTGAGGACTAAGTCATATTGACTAAAAGTTAAGGGGCCAACTTGTGCGGGTTGCAAAGTTGGAGGACTAATGGTACATTTAGGCCTTTATTTTATTAAATTTAATTTCAAGATCTCCTAAAAATAAAATTTATGCAGTATTTTTTTTACTAGATATATAAATATTGAGTTATGCTAATATTTGTATACACTTTTGAGTTATTAATTGTTTCTTACCAATTTTATCTTAAGTAATTATTTCTCACGTACACCATGATGTGCACCACTTTGGTTTTGTCATGAGTAACTTAAAAAAGGAAAAAAAATTAATTATCTATTTCATTTAAATTGTCATTTTATTTAACTATTAATGTATTTGAAATAATTAAATTAATTTAATCATATTTTAAATATAATAATTACAATTAAAATAAACAACAAAAAGTTTGGGAGCAACTGAACTAGCAGCTGCTAAGGCTCCAAGCTCAAGGTCACACTCCATCTAAGCAGCTAAGCTTTTGAATTCCTAGGCACTATCACCCTGAGAATGGAGTACAACTCCAAGCCTAAAGCATCTGAATGTTCAATTACTCGCCTTAGTAACTGTTAGTTTAGTTACTCTCAAACATTTTGCTTGTTTGTTTATTTTTTAATTTTAATTATTAAATTAAATTAATTATTTTAAATATATTGATAATTAAATAAAACAAAAAATTAAATGAAATAGTTAATTAATTTTTTTTTTACCTTTTTAAGTTACTCATGGCAAAGCCATAGTATTGCTTATGGTGTGTTGAGAAATAATTACTTAAGATAAAATTGGTAAGAAGTAATTAATAACTCAAAAATGTATGTACATTTTAGTATAACTCAATATTTATATATCTAGAAAAAATAATATTTTAAATTAACTAAAAAATCAAATTTATTAGTTAATGCAAATCTCATTTTTAGGAGATACTGAAATCAAATACAAGATAATAAATAAATATGCCTTTATATATAGTTGAGGGGATCTTTTGTTCGAGTAATAATACTTCAGGAGGTCATCTCCCCATGAAGGTTGATGGCTAGATGTTGAAGACTTGAGCTACCATTGTGACTAACGATTAGGTGATCCACGTGACAGGACATGACCATGCTAGGGTCATTTATTTGACTTTTAATAGTAAATAGTAAGGAATCTGAGTCGTAACAAGTTATGGTTGATAGGATTATCTGTCAACCAAGTGATGATAGTTCAAGGGACAAAAGGTATCTACACTGAAAAGATTCATGCGGGTAAATATCCTTTGACATCCCTAAAGGTTAACGTCTTAAACCTACTGAAAAATGGTAAGTACATGACATGTCTCATACTGTCTTTTTCTGTTGCTTGTCTCAGCCCCAAAGTGGCAAAAAATTATTTTTAAAAATATTTTTAGTTTTTATTTTATAGTTTTAGGTGAAATATATAATTATTACAAGTAATTGGTTAATTGTATAACAAAAAAATTCTTGATATTTGAAAATTTTTTGTGTTTTTATTTATTTATGCCTTAAATTTATGATTTTATTGTATAGAATAAATTATGGTAAATTTTACAAATAGTTTCTAATTTTTAATTATCATTTTATTTTAGTCCCTAATGTACCAACTTTCTGTTTTGATCTTATAACTATTAAAATTGTTTCACTATGGTACCTAACTCATACTAATTGTCTTATACAAAATTTTGAAATTCAACTTTAAAATATCTAGTGATTGTACTTTTGTAAATTTAAATTATCTAGTAATTTTTTGACAATAAAAAAATAATTTAAATTAGTAGTTTTATCTTCCTAAATGAAATAAGTTTGATTCACATAGAGAAACAATTGGAATTTTTTAAGTATATATTAACTATAAAAAAATTGTATGCATTAAATTTATTGAAAACTATTTTTGAATAGTTTAAATTACAATATAAAAATTGTTGTTAGATAGTTATTCCAAGTTAACAAATTTCATCTTAAGGGAGTTCAAAATGAAACATTTTTAATAAGTTTAAAGGTTTTTTAAGGTTTAGAACTAAAATAGAACAACTTGATCTAAAACAAAATAATAACTAATAAATAAGGACTATCCATGGAGTTTACCAAATAGATTATTTATATAAAAATCTCTTAACATCTACACAAATGTAAGAAATACTTCAAATTCACTCACTCTAAATTGGTAATATGTTGTATTTGTTGATATATTATGTTTATATTTATATATGCATAATCTTATTCAAAATCGGTATATCTAAATTATATGATTCTAGTACTGGTAATGTACTGTACCACTAGAAAATTGTATAGCATCAATTATGGATTTATTTATTTATTTATTTATTTTTTGTAATTCATTTGAGTTATAAAAGTTTGATGACTATTCAAGCACTCAGGGCTTATCTTAAATGATAAGCACTCATCAATGATAAAATAAAATAAAAATTCGTGTGAGCTACATAATGGATCTAATCAAGAGATATGAGAGCATCTGCCGAACGCCAATGCCGTTTGGTGCCTAAATGTCCAATTTTAGGTTCAGAGTGTCTATTTCAGAATGTCTGACACTGTATTGATAGTATTTGAGTGTTTGCTTCTTGTATCTAATCTTTTGCTTGTTGTTTTTAGGTGAATGCAGCTAAGGTAGTTTGATTATTTAAATTTTATATTTTGCTAGGAAATAATCAAGTTATTTTTAAGAATATTTAAGTAGAAAAATCATGTAATATTTTTATGATTTCCTACTTTTTTTGTCATCCAAATCAGATAATGTTTTTTGTGCCACATGTAAAGTGAAACCATTCACATATTGTGCTAATTGAATGTCTAGTAGTTTTGTTATGGTTTTCTATTCTTTAGGAATGCAAATCAATTAGTGTTTCTTGTACCATGTTTAAAGAGAAGCAATTCACAATTTATAATGGTTGAATGTGTAATATCATAGATTGAATGCCCACATATGGCAAGGAAGTATATTCTATACATGTTTAGATATATGTTCTAGGTTTGTATGGCATAAAAGTGTCTGATTGTGATATCAAGTGTGAGATTGTAATGGTTGAATATCTAACATGATAGGTTAAGTGTCTGAATCTAGTAAGGGTATGTCTTGTCTATATATATGTTTAAGTATATGTTTCAAGTTCATATGATGTTCAAGTGTCCAATTGTGATGGTTGAATATTTAATATGATGTGTTGAGTGTCTAAATCTAGTAATGTAGTATCTTATCCACATGTTTGAGTATATGTTTTAGATTTATATGGTGCCCAAGTGTTCAATTATAGCATCTAAGTATTCAGTGGTGATAAAATGTCTAATATAATAGGTTGAGTTCTAAATCTGGTAAGGAATATTAAGTATACATATTTTTAGTGTCAAAGTCTTTGATTGTGATGATTAGAGTATTGCATAATAGGTTGAGTGTCTAAATTTAACAAGGGAATGTCTAGAATTAAATTATAGTTGTCTAATTCTAAGGATAATTAATATAAAAACTTATAATAATACTAGTATCTACAGTTGATAGGAAAATGTCTAGGGCTGATATTGTCAAGTTTAAATCAATAACACTCCCTTCATCCAAAGAAAAATTAACGTATGTCAAACTCAAACAAAGAAAATGTAAATATTAGTCTTACCCTTATACTTTAAACCAGTTTTTGCACCCGTGTGGCTATATCTTCCTTGCTGGTTAGATGAGAAATATTTATAATGTTAAAAGGGGGGGGGGGGGGATGGTTTTTGATGATTTTTAGTGGAAAGAACTTTTTAAAAGGAAAAACTGATATGATTATCTTCTTATTGTTTAAAATTTGAAGGAAAGAAAAACTTACCTATTTGATTGAAATGTCTAACACATTAATGCGTTTGTCACTATCAGATGCCCTCCAGCTCCAAGACGAACGCAAGAATCACTGCCTGATCAATAGCAAGCTCATGCATTTAAAGCAGAAGGCACAATGAATTGTAAATTGTTCTATTAAAATCAATATTGCTATTTATGCTCGGAAAATTACCCATACCTTTTGAGATATAGGCGAGCATATAATTTTCTATCTACTATTTCAAATACCTACATTACCCCTTGAAATTTAACTCCGTCATCAATTGTTACCACACAAAAGGGAAAATACCTAATTTTGTCCTTCTAATCTTCTTCCACAAAAAATTTGCCACCCAGGCCCCTTGTTTGGGTTTAATACATGCACATTAATGCGTTAATTGTGTCGGGTCAGATCTTCAAGCTAGCTCCTGAAAAGACTCAACAGTTGATCAAATTTACTGCCCTGCCGTATCGAAAGGGTTCCATGGCTGTTCAACGGAGCCGCCCTCTCCTGCCGCTTGATCCTACTGCCCAACAAGCCAGATTAGTCATTGTCCGAATGCCACTCTCAATACCTGCCTTCGTTTTTTCTCTTTCATCTTGGCGTTCTTCAGCAGCCGGAAGTTCTGTACGAGCTTTGATCCCGTTCGAGACCAAGATGAGCTTTGTTCGATCATTGACAATCATTCCAATTCTGGCCTCACGATGGACATCGTCAGTAAGAAAATCCAGTCGGAAAATGTTTTTGGAGGATATGTTTTTGGTTGATCGGCGGGTGATTCCCCCGCCCTAAAGCTTTTGGAGAAACAGCTTTCAAGAAGAAAAAGATTCAGTGCCGGTAGACTTAAAGCACAAGAATTGGAAGGAACAGATTGAGAAGGCTAGCGGGTTGGCGATGTCTTTCCTGAGCACGAGCACTTGCTGGAAGATTCCACTCCAGTCGGCGATTGCCAGAAACTATGGTGAATTCAAGATTGATTGAAGAAGGCTCCGATATGAGATTGATCTGTCCGATTATATATATTCTCTCAATCAAAATTCAGAAACTCGAGCTTTAATCATTACTGGGATGGATTTGAGCAGGAGAGAGGTCGAATCGTTGCTGGGATGGATTCGGCTCCAATCCTTGTTGCTGCTATGAAATTCCATTCTCAAGTTTGCTCTTTTATTGCAGAACTGGATAGTGCATGGACCCTAGTGGGGCAGTTACAGAATCCATCGTCCTGCTATATTTGAAGATTCTCTCAAAGAGTGACTTTCCTGGATGCAGAGGGTTTTAATTACTGTACACATTTCTCATACTTTTTTCCGTATCTGAGGTTTGAATCCTTTTTTATTTTGTTTCTAACTGATAAGGATATGGAGAAATTAGCAGAGAAATTGAGTTCCCAGTGGTAGTAGAATGAGGATGATTCATTCATAATGAGGAAACACCACACCATAATTTGGTAACATGACGCCGGAGGCGTGATTAAATTTAGTTGTTCTTCCAGAATGAAGGAAAAAAATCTAACCTGGGGTGGCAGATGGTAGCGGAGGTGAGGTCTCGGTAGAGGCACAGGGGAGTGGGGAGAGATGGCCGGGAGACAAGTTCGTTTGTTTGATGCAAAAGTTGGGTTAACGGTCAATAGTGGAGTTAAGGTTAAGTGTATGTATTTGAAACAATAAGGACAAAAGTGTAAGTTCCTTGGAAATTTTCCCATTTATGCTCTGACACTTTTTTTACCCATCTCGGGGATTCTTTGCAGTTTGTTTTTTAACCCATAAAATTAGGGAAATAAAATTAATTTGCTACCCACTCTAATGGTGGCCACTAGGCCTGGTTGACCTGGGCCCGCCCCGGACCCTGCTCGGGTCAAACTCGGCCTGACATGGTCAAACCCGGGCTCGGCCAAGCACGGAGTGGACCCAGATGAAGGCGGGGCGAATTTGGGCCTAGAAGAGGAGGGAAGCCCAAAACTGATGGCCCGGCCCATTAGCACACTCAAACCCAAACCGGACCGGCCCACGACCCGGCTCGACCGGGTAGGGCCTGGTGGAACGTTTTTCTGACCGTTGCTGCGCTAAAATTTTTCAAAAAAATTGGGAAAATTACACCCTACCCCCCTAATGGCTCCAGATAATTTTTTTGACCCCCAGACTTTTTTACTCTCAATCAACATCCAATAACGGCTAGTTTTTTAGGGCTTTTTGGGGAAAACGGATTTTTTCTTCTCCTATAAATAGGCAGCCTCCTTCCCACACTTCCTCACACCAATCTTCTCTTCTCCAATCTTCTCCTACAATATTCTCTCATTCTCTCTAATATCTCTTTCCAAGTTTATTAATTTTTCACTAATATTTTCTTAATTGCCTCTTAATCATCTTTCCATCTCTTCAATTTTTTTTTCCTACTAATGACTTCACAAGGGAAGAACTCCAGCAAGGGCAAAAGTGTTGCCTCCTCATCCAGCACAAGGGTCAGTTCATTTTTCCGATGACGTATGTTCTGAAAAAATCAAGGCTCGCATTCACAAGAAATTCCCGACAATGATCCAAACATCGACATGGCGGCATACGACCTTGGCCTTAACGATCAACTCTCTGATGATGAGGTTGAGGAAATTCCACCAACCCAAGTCGGTGCCGAAGGGTCCCAACTGACGCCACAAAGTGAGCTACCTAAGCGGAGTCAAGTGAAGAGTGAGGATTTGAAGGCTTCTATTTAGGCGCATTTCGATCAAGTTTGGGAAGGCGAAACGAGGTATATCAAGTGCAAACATTGTGACAACAAATTTGCACACAAATTGAACTTCTGGACGGGCACACTCATGAGGCATTTAAGCAAACTCCATAGAGACATCGGCGGTATTTCCAGTGGACAAACACAACTGACAGGTGTTGGCAGCTCTGACGGTCCAGGTATTTTCGGTTTAATCCAAAAACTGTTAGGTAAGGTTTAATTAATTGGATAATGACTACTGAAAAACCATTTAGATAAGCTGAGGATGAACACTTAGAAAGATTCATCCAAGAAAATCTAAATCCTGCTTATAAAAAAACGTCTAGGCAAATAGCTAAAAGATAAAGCTTTAAACTGTATGAAGCTAGGAGATGTGATTTACAAGCATATTTTTCTACTGTTGATCATTGTCTGTCATTTACGTCTGATATGTGTACATCTCCAATAGGATAAAATTATTATTGTGTAACTGCTCATTGGATAGATGATGAATGGGTCATTCAAAAACGGATAATTGCATTCAAATGTATGGAATCTGATTATATGGGTTGAAATATTTTTAACTGCATTATTGAAAGTTTGCGTGAATTTTTTATTACCGATAAAGTTTTGTCTATTTCTTTTAACAATGCTTCAAACAATAATGCAACGGTGAGAGAATTGATAAAAGAAATAAAACCGCCGCTTGATGGAAAATTTTTTCATGTTCGTTGCTTGTGTCACATTTTGAATTTATGTGTCCAAAATGGTTTACAACAACGGCAAAACCAAATTGAGCCAATTTGAAATGCTTTACTTTTTGTTAAAACAAGAAACAAATTGGCTCGTGAATTTAAAATGTTTTGTATTGAAAATGGGGTGAATTTTTCTTGGAAAAGGCTTAAAATTGATTGCCCCACTAGATAGAACTCCACATTTGAAATGTTAAATGACGTTCAACCATGGGCAAATCTTTTGACTCGCTTTGTTAACTCAAAAGTTCAGGGCGACTGGCTAACGGACGAGGTTTGGGAAAAATGTTTTAAGTTAGTTGAGTTGCTTAAATATTTTTATGAAGCAACAAACTTTTTCTCTGAAGTTTATTGCCCAATAGTGCACCAAGCAATGTTATATTTTGTAAACATCGTCTATGTTTTCCACCAATACAAAGACGATGAGTTTTTGAAACCAACTGTTGAAGCAATGCAAAAGAAATGGCTTGATTATTTTCAACAAATCCCACAAATTTATCTTGTTGCATGTGCATTAGATCCAAATGTCAAAATCACGGGTTGTCTGCAATTGTTAGAAGCATACCATCACACATATTTAGGTCAACCACAAATTTCTACACTTACTATTTCTACTGAAGTTGACCATAATTTGAAGAGTTATACAAACTTACTCTGTTAAGCATTCTGATAAGGTTAGGTCATCTAAGCCAACACCCGCCCGACATTCCACTTCCTCATCATCATCATCAAGGTTCAACCCAACGGCCAGTATCCTCAAATGATCAAGACCCACAAACCTGAGATTGGCGGAATGGGATGATTACCTCCGCACTTTATTTAAAAACAATGAAGAAGACATCCTCGAGTTGTGGAAGAACAAAAGAGGAAGATTCCTGATCTTATCCATACTGGTGCAAGAGATTTTGACAGTTCCGATTTCAACCGTCACCTCTAAGGCTGCCTTCAGTGCAGGGAAGCGAGTCATCTCGGAGAAACGAGTAAGGCTCCCACCCGGAGCTGTTGAGGTTTGCATCTGTAACCGGGATTGGGCGCTTGTTGCTCTAAGGAAATAAGATCTTAAAAGCTCCAATGATGAGGTCCCTTCTGATGATGACTAACAAGAGTAGATTCTAGGTTTTCATTAGAATTTAAATAATGTAATTGATCTGATTATGCTGTTAAGCACAGATCTTAAGTTTTACCTTTTCATTTTTTTTTCATGGAACGTTTTGCCATTTTCAAGTGTAAGACACGTTTCAAATTATGTAAGTGCCGTTTGGCTTTTTTATTAATAAAATTTACACCGGTGGTGGTGTTTCTTCTAAAAATATATATATTTCATAAAATTACTATCAAACAACGATTGAAAATATATTAAAATAGTGTTTTTTAAAATCGGTTAAACCCGGTCCAGCTCAAACCCCCCCCAGCCCAGCTCAGGCCCAGGTTGGACCCGGCCCAGGCCCAACCCGCTTAAATGCGGGCCGTGCCCGGGGTCTGGAAAACCGACCCAGGCCCAATCGGGCCGGGTCAGCCCACCGGCCACCATTACTACCCACTGTAACCTTATACGCTTAGCCCTATCTTAAGATTACAAAGATGAGTAATTGCACAAACGAGGAGCTGGCGGGCTACAAAAATTGGGTACATTAAAATTTGCACATTGAGGTTTAGGTAAACTTACACTTTGCCCTTGTTGTTTCAAAAATATACACTTTGCCCTCTATTTTTTTAATACAGTCTAATAGCAACTTCTAAAATCTTAATTTAGATGAAACAGTAGTCATCTCCAAATAATTTCAATCTGTATGATATTTTTTTATAATTAATTGACATTAAAAAAATATTTTTTTAAAAACTGAAAGAAATACAGAAAGAAAAAATTGATAATTTAAAATGTCCATTTACTGTAAAAAAAAAACCATACAGATTAAAATTACTGAAAGATAACTATTATAATGACTAAATTAAGATTTGAGAAGTTGCTGTCGAACTGTATTAAAGAGGTAGGGGCAAAGTATATATTTCTGAAATAGGAGGGGCAAAGTATAATTTCATCTAAATCTCATGAGGTAAATTGTAATTTTACTTACAAAAAATTGGCAAACGTATTTGCCAAATAAGCCAATATCCCCGTCAACATGCTTGGTAGCCGAAAGCCTGCACCGAGTCAAGTTACAGAGGGACAGAAGAGAAGGAAACCTTAGTAAAATAGAGGAAAAATGTTTAACACAAGATTTCTAGCTTTAACAAATCTAAACAAATACTAATGTTTTGCAGCTTCTTGAATGTGTTTGTGTTCACAATTAAATGAGCTTCAATGTTCGGGGCATGCTAAAGAAAGGCTGAGCCGTCTCTTGAATGGTTTTCTTTAAACTCTAGGTATCTTGCTCACCTCCCACCCACATAGCATTCCTGCTGAAAGATATGGATTTGTGTTATAAGAAGAACTTGGAGATTGATGTTTTCCAAGGCCGGTGGGAGGAAAAGCACCAGACGGCGGTCCACTACTATAGCCCTCGATGTACCTGCTCAAATTAAATGGTTTAATTAGCAACGAGAGGCTTCCGTTACCAAAAATAACAGCATTTCAGATGTTCTGATTGAGGGTAATTATGTTGCATCTTCAAGTCGCCAACATACAATTATTTCCCTCCTGGTTTCTAACTCGATAGCGTCTTAATTTTGTCAGTTATTACGGAATCGGTCAAGCAATTTGGTTATGTTCGTAAAGGGTGAAGGATCAAATTAGAAAGAATTAGACAATGGGGACTAGAGCAGGATGATAGCTACAAATTAGGAGCAACAACGTCAATGTAAATGTGAGCATAGGTAAACTCTAAATCTAGTATGTACCATTCCTACTAAGTTAGGTAAAAATGGATTATTGTTTATGACTTGGTTCTACATTTAGAAGAATTGTCGGTTTTTGGATTGATTCTTGTTCCACATGAAACTAACCCAAGTTGGAACCAAACCTAAAATATATGTAAAAATATATAATAAAATATATGATATTACTAAATTGATCATATATTTATATATGAAGATGTGCATTTAAACGTGCACACATTACTAAGTTGTTAACATATTTATGTATAAAGAAAACGTACAACTATTTATTAAGGTTTGCCCTAACTTATAGTTTGCCCTCTGCTTCTTTTGCACTTTTTTATAATAACTTTTGAAACCCTAATTTAAACTATATGATAATTATCTTCCAGTAATTTTAATCTCTTTAATATTTTTTATAGTTAAAAATATTTAAAATTATCAGTTTCTCCTCTCTATAAATGCATTTTCCTCCTATATATGCACATCAATATTTTTTTAAAGATCAGTTAATTGTAAAAAAAATTAAAAATTTTAAAATTACTGAAATATAGTTACCAAACAGTTTAAATTTAAGCTTCAGAAATTGTTGCCAGATACAATAAGAGAAGCAAATGATAAAGTGTATATTAGACTAAACCACAGAAGGGGTTTTTGTAATTTTTCCATGTATAAAGATATACATTTAATCACGTATATTAAAAATTATGATATTATTAAATTACTCATATATTAAAAACATGTATCATGTTAAATATTTCTTAAACTGGTTGTAGATGCAATTTTATTGTATTACAATTTTTTTTTATATTTATATAATAGGAACCAAAAAACTTAAGAACCAAAATTGAAAAACACGAAAACAAAAACCGAAAAACCCAGACCAATAGTTATGGCTCTATTTGGTTCTTAATTAGGCTAGATAGGATTTTTTTTTTTTTTAAATCATCACTATTTCTAATTGATTTAGTTTCAATAAAAAATTGAACCAATCTGACTCATACTCACCTCTATGTGAAAGGCAATGTTATAGATCCAGAAATTGAAATTGGGTGTGTTGCGTTACTTAGGTATGACCTAGTAGAAGACGTACAGAAATACTACCAGAGAAAACACCAATCTCAATGACCTTATCGACCAAGCCCGCATACCCAACCGGGCATTAGAATGACCGGACCGGGAATGTTGGTTGTCCAAATTTCGGCATTTTTAGCACCTGCAGAAGAGAATGGTTTCATGGTTAACTAAGCAAACCACTACCAAATTCCATGGCTCCGAACAGACTTCCAGATGACAACTCCTCTGACTAGCTGGAGGGAAGCTCCATAATATATCACCCAACCCAACCCAACCCATCAATCATGACATGGACCTAGCTAAAGGATGTTTGGTAGCAGTAACTGTTAGATACTCATGTTTGTGCCCGAATAAGTTCTACACTAGATCTTGCTCAGTAGACAACCCTCTTATACAATGGGGAGAGAGACTATACTGGTTGTATGCTTCATTAATCTTATCAATTAGTATTTGGTGAAAGAAGGGAACTTCAAAAATTCCAAAGGCTCATACTTTCGCGCTTGCAATGATCCCAACACGTCATGTTGGACCCAACTACTGGCTTTTGGCATTCTCAGCCTCAAGTTTTCTCAATGTTGTTGAACTCGACTTTCCTCTACTGGATTCTGAGAGAAGATCCACGACTTCAACCTATCAAAAGTTGCATCAAAACCAGCTCTGGCTTGACTACGCAAAATTCAGCATGTCAAAATAAGTTGCAAGACGATGGTGGAAGCTTCTTCAGAATAGACATAGCAGCAAAGAGAACCTATTGAACCTCACCTTTATGAAGATTTCAACATTACGAATCCTTACCTCCATGGGCTGTATTAATTCAACAAACTAAAAAATTAATGGAAAGAAGAAGTTTAAATCAAAATATCAACCAGTTATATAAACCAAAGTCTTCAACTAGTTTGCCCATCCTAATATATAAAAATGTCCATCATTTTCGGCCAAAGTCTACTTTAGCCAATGATATAATGACTCATAATCACAGAAGAACTGACCGGCCATTCCAGGTTTGCCCCGGGCACCAATGTGTTTGTCAACTACACCTCACAAAGAGGCCTAACTCCTATTAGTGCTAGCAAGAAGCGGGACGGCCTTTCTTCTTCAGCTTCTTGAGGAGACAGGAAACATTGGCATTGAGAATGGAGAGGATCGAGTGACTGACGGTCCATTAGTCATGCCGTGCACGGCCGTATTTTGATGAAAATGACATGATCACCAGATGGGCAGAGTCAAGGCACTAGTAGAAGATGTGTGAAGAACCAAAGACCAAAAATGTTATTTTTTTTTTTTCCCCTTCATTTTACAGTCACTTAACGGACAAATGGCAAATTTACAACATTTTGTAACATTGGTGGTAAATTTGATCTCTAGAGTAAAGTTTAGTAGCAAATTTGGTACACTTAAAAATTTGACGGTAAAATTGGTACTTTTGATTAGTTTATAATAGTAAATTTGATACTTAATCCAATTGATTCAACTTGCATTTCAAAATTTAAATAACAATTAATGCACTAGGGCCATCAACCTATTGCATCATCACCGTTTGGTCAAAATTTGAAGATAAAAAAGGGCATGGAGCTGCATTTCAACAATTTATTTACAAGTTTATACAAGGGAGTGTCTTTGCTTCACTACAAATCCAGTCCTTAATTGGGACATTATCTTATACTTACCAGCTAAGTTGAATTGACGGAAACCATCATAATTAGATTAGTTAGCTAAATAAAAGGGTAAATATCTTCATTTGTCCCTAAACTATACCCATGTTGCTTAATCGTCTCTAAACTATCATATGTTGCACCACTCATCCTGAAACTATTTAATTGTTACTATTTCATCCTACCATCAACTAAACCGTAAAATATGAATGGAAAATTGGTGCCACATCAGTAGCAACATCGTTTTACCATATCACATCAGTGGTCATATCATTTTTCCATCCATATTTAATGATTTAGTTGACTGCATGATGAAATAGTAACAATTAAATAGCTTTAGGACGAATGATGCAATACATGATAGTTTGGGGATGATTAAGCAACATGAATATAGTTTAGGGACAACTAAAAATATTTACCCTAAATAAAATTATATAAATCAATATAAAAGACCTGAACTGGAATTAGGTACTTACAGGCTAAGTTCGGTCCTCTAAGGTATCAAGTTTATTTTTAGATTATAATATCAAGTTTACTTCTAGGTTACAAATTGAGGACTGCTATTTGATAAAGCTCACCTTGACAAGTTTCCATTCGGGCTCAAGCTCGAGTTCCATACACCTAATAGTGACAAATTCTACGGAACTCCCCTACTTTGTTGGGTGATATTTGGCTTGCCCATCAGTCATTTTCTTTGGTGAAATCTCCTACTCAAGTCACTACTCGATTAAGGCCTGCTATTTAAGTTCTAATCTGTGGGGAAACATGTCGCTGCTTCATAAAACCACTGAGTGGTCCTCTATTTTTTGTTTTTGGTTGAAACATGGAATTTATTCTCTGCTTCATAAAATTTATCATGTTTTTGAGCTATTGAGTAATAAGTTATTGAACCAGCTCATTTAGATTAGACGAGCCTGTAACAAATGAACATATTTCATCTTTTTTTTTCTTTTCCAGTTGGAACAGGAACTGTAAAACATTATTTACTCCTTTATAACAATATATATATATATATATATATATATATTGATTGTTAATTTTCAAAATGGTAAAATTCACCGAGAGTCCCTTAACTTATTTTTTTGTCTCAAATGAGTACCCTACTTTAAAGTTGTCCTATCAAAGTCCTTTATCTCATAATGCGTGTCTTAATTGGATATTTTCTGTCAATTTCACCATTAAGTTAGATGAAAAATGTTGACATGGCATTGTTTAATACTAAAAAAATGTAAAATAACAAATTTAGTCTCTGAATTTTTTCAATTAATAATTTTAATATTTATACTTAAGCATCTATTGTTTACACCCTCCCCTTCAAACCACCGCTGCTCTCTAATTCTACTTCTCCGCAGAGTGCAATGCAACCAGAATCCCTGACACAAACTCCACCGTTGCTAGAGCAGCACCATTTCCATGATTTCGACGATCTCCGCTCCCTGACCAAAAAATTTTTACTGGAAAATCAAACCAGAAATCGAACATACAAATCCAACTGGAAAATTGAACCTCCATCTCCTCATTTCTCTCAGGGCCTTTACCTCTCGGTCTCATCCCCACCCTCCACATCCTGCCTCCATCGTCATCTTCGCCAGGCACATTCGCCTCTGATTCGCATAATAATCAAAACCAGTGATGAATTACATCAACTCTTTTGCAAATTTCTTCTCCTTCAACTCAATTTTTTTTTATTCTCATTCCGGTTGAGGTCTAGATCCTTAGGCCAAAGGTGATTAAACGTCGATGAGAGAATTCGATTATGTGACTGAAGCAAATTTGAAAAAAACAAACAACTTTGGCAATTATTTTTCCCTCTTCTTGGCACAACTCCCATATTGCCGATTCCTTTTCCCCTTTTCTCGAAACCCCTTCCTCTTCTTTAGAGCAACTCCCAAATCTGCCATTGTTGTCATGAAATTGCTATCAGCACGAATCGCTGTTGCTGTCACCACCAATCGCTAGCACCATGAGAGCTCTGGTCTACTCACTATCCGCTCACGAAGATGCATGAGTCGGCAAGAACAATCTGGGTTGGTGGATGAAGATGCCGATGACAAGAACATACAAGTGCGGCCATTGTTAATTTGGGCTTGTTCTTGATGTTCTTGTGTTGAAAGGACAAAATACAAAATTTGGGCTTATTGTTAATATTTAGAAAGTTTGGAAGATTCAAAATTATTTATAAAAAAAGTTTTTAAGGGCCAAACTTGTTATTTTAAAGTTGTTTTAATATTAATTAATATCACTTCAGCAAAATCCATCCACTTTGACGTGAAATGGATTCAAAATATTTAATTGACACGCATAATTAAATAGGAAACTTTAATAAAATAGCTTTAAGATAAGATACCCATTTAAGACAAAAAAACATACTCCCTCCGTCCCAAAAATTTTGCTCCATTTGTTTTTTGCAATTAATCTATGATTTTTTATTTTCAACATTTTAATATATAAATACAAAATTTTTGTATATGAATGATAATTCAAGATATATAGTTTCTAAATATATTTTTTTTGATTTTTTTAACAAACAATAATATAAATAAAATTGAGTCAAAATACAACAAAAAATCAAATGTATCAAAATTTATAGGACAGATGGAGTATAAGCTAAAAGACCCCCTGATAGATTTTACCCATTTCCAAAATATTACTCTCCTATAATCTCACTTTCCAAGGATTTTGAGAATCTCTAAACTAAACCCCAATTAAAGTCAAATATACCAAATAGTTCACATGAATTTTTTTACAATGGCAAACATACATCCTTCCCTACAAAAGCTGTTTTATATACTAAACTGACAAGTTTTAACTAGTTTGTCATTAGCTGTTAGATCCACTTAAATTCAACACTACCGATCAACTACAAACCTACAACCACCCATGATTGTACAAAATACTTAAGTAAAAGTTTACATACGTATAGCATTTCCCTAAATTCTACCTGGAACGGCTTAAGACCATAATACACCTGACTAGACCCAAGATCAGGATCTAATCCGGAACCCGACGTTCAGCTACCAAGACCATCGTGCCGAACGGCCAATGTACGATGTTCCACACTCCTCCCTTCCTTGGCCGCTCGCACAAAAATAAACCAGCAAGCTTTCAAGCGTACGCACGTCCAGGAGTGCTTCAATCTCCCCGTTTAGTGGCTTGTTTCCTGCAACCTGCAACCAGTTAAAAAATCAGCACTAGTCAGTTGACAACAATTCAGGAGCTCCACATGTCTGCATCATTGTGGGGCGACCTTTTAACATTTTAGAATGATCATTCCTTCGAACTCAGAATACATGGTCAGCACAAATTTGAAAGAGTCAGGGGACACCACCTAACTTAAGGGGATGAGTGGGCTTTTTCCCCTTTAAGGAGGTTTGAACCTTGACTCTACATCTGGGGCCAACTTTGGTGCATGTGCAAATTACTAACGGGACAAGGTACAGGTGCAATTAACAAGATTGTTCAGCCGGCCTATAAAGCTGCAACACACACAAACACATGTATGCTGATGGTATGCAACATTATGAGAAAGAGAGGAAGTAGTAAAGCTACTGATTAACCACCAAACTGATCAGGATTATCTCTACTGTATAATGTAGGTACTAGACAATAAACAAGCAAGACCAAGGCTGGAAATTTGATTAAGCTACTGAAAGGACTGCAAATCCCAACTATCTTTTCATTTCTGGACACCCAGATAGTCTGTAATGTAGATATTAGCAATTGGTCAAGCACACCCAACCTCTATAACTTAACTCTCATAGAGAGGAATTGGCAAAATCTGAATACTTGGGTGCTGTCAAAGCCACTACAGATGAATTTTGAACTTATATTCAACTGTAACAACCACAAATATTCCAAGTCAAAATCATCTCTGTTCAGCCTGAAAGAATGGGATAGCATTATGGACATTTTTATCATTTAGAAGTTCCACACAGCCTTATCAGTTATCAGTAATAGGCGAATGGAACAGTGAGAAGGCAGTTGGACTCTTTGAGATTTCACTTTGCTACAGGCTCAATATTATTCTTACCAACACTCTCATCTACACTACCAGGGCCCGGTCAGTCAGCACCTTTTTAACAGAAGCAGCAAACAAATTGAATGATCTGGAAGTGAAAACGGGAAACAAGGAAACAAATAGATGAAAAAAAAAACAGAAACAAAGAAAACTGAAAAATAAGAGAGCTTGTAGCATTCAACTTCACAAAATCATGAAGTCATGTGATATTGAAACCTAAAACAATAGCAGAACAGTGGAAAGAAAAACAAGTAACATTAAAATCACAATTGCCAAGCTAATCCACAAAATTGAATGCTCATTCATGCATTTCTCATAAAGGCACGCTAAACTAGAAAATCAAAAGGAACGCAACATATGTTTGTAGCTTTTTCAGAATCACATGAACTCAAACTGCAAAATCTTATCACTGCTCTTTGTCTCCTTTGCATCAAACAAGGCCAAGAGACATTTATAATATAGAATGACAAGCATTTGAAATAAATTACCCCAAACAAAAGATTATTTGTTTCATTCTGAATGGCTCACTCTCAAAGACAATTGCAATCACAGGCACAGAATGAACCTCTAGGTTTTTGCAAAAGCAAGACAAACTGATCCAGCAAAATAGAACAATGATTATAGCCATTTTTCAAAATCCACAGCCATAATGCCATAAACCAAACAGCTTCAGAATCCACAAAAAGGGGGAAAACATGCACATTATAGTTCCTTAGCTGGTTAGGTGTTTTGCAAGAAAGAGTTCAAAAATTTAGCAGTAACATTGTGCAGAGCAGTTCAAATTTCTACTCCCAAAGATTCTTAATACTTTACACCGTTCAATCTGTAACTGCAAAGAACTTGTTAAGCATATGCTTCAGAAAAACACAAACATTTGCTCACTAAACAAACTGGATATCCACCATACAGAAAAGAAATACCTGGAGGAAAACCATCATAAGATTAAAACCCCAGATGATGGCTACAACTTATCCACATGGCTATGAAATCATTCAGCAGATTCAGAAACAAATATTATGCAGCAAACAGCAGTTAAGACAACAATGGCAGAAAATTTTTTTAGAACAATTACCTTGCACGTAACACTGTACCCTCTAGCCCTTAGATACCATTGCTCTCTCCCTCTTCTGCTGAATTATATACTCCTTCACCTTTTCTGCTTTCCTCTTCATTTCCTCAATCATCCCATCTGTTTCCTTGATTATCTGTTTTGGATAATGAACCTCCATATAATCAAGCCACTCGCCCAATGTCATCTTCTGCAAACCCATGATCACCTTAGAACTGCTGCTGCCATTTTGAAGCTCATCACGCCCCTCCACCAGATAACCCTCTTGCCTAACAGGATTAACCTCCGCAGTTTCATGCTTTCCACTCAAACGGATTACATCTTCCTCCTCAAAATTCGCCTCCTGGATCTCATTATGCTGCTGAAAATTCGTATTTGTATGAGAAGGAAAGTTGCCCACAAGTCCTTGAGCTTTTTCAACATCTATTCTCTCATTTCCTGAAGAATTTGTTTCCTTATACTCCACCTGCTGTGTCTCCTTTTCATCCAACTCTTCCTGTGCTTTCCCCTTTTTCCGACACCCTCGGCCTCTTCCCTTTTTAACCTCAATCTCTGGATTTTCCACTACCTTTACGGTGACTCCAACACAATTCAACGAATCATCATTCTTCCTGCTCCTTGTAACCCTCCCACCGACTCTTCCGTGTATATTCTCGGGCTGCTCCGACATCTCCGTTTGGCTCTTCGTAGACCTGGCTCTTCGGGACGGATTCCGCCGTCGGCTCTCAACCTCTTCTTCGCCCCTCTTCATCCCGCTCACTCTCGAGTCAGCCTCTTGGCGGTCGTCGATATTGATAGTAAACGCTGTTTCCTCTCCCACCTTCACGATGTCGCCGTCGCGGAGATCAATGGGCGTCTCTGCATCGATGGTCTTCGAGTTAAGGATAGTGCCATTGGAGGATCCGAGGTCTCGCAAGATCCATTTCCCACCTTGTGCTTCGATGACCAAGTGCTTGGAAGAGACTCCGGCATCCTTTATGACAAGGTTGTTGCCGCGGACCAGCCGGCCGATCCGAATGGTGATTCCGGGTCGGAACTCTAGGGCTTCTCCTTCGCGTGGCCCTTGCAGCATCACAAGCTTGATTGACGGGAGATCCATTTTCCGGCGAAGCAAAGAGAAAGCGAGAGTCCTTCGAAGTTCGAATCGAGAATTCGAAAGCTTTTGAAATCAAATTGAAGCGCTTCGCTTATTAGTCAGCCATCGAGCCAAAGACAATATTAGTCACTTAAACTTCAGTCAGTTTTCAAATGTACCACTATTGTTTCATTTCTTCTAATCACAAACTCTGCAATCTAATGAGTTAGAGCTGCACAGACTCTGAAAAAGTATATGTGGGATGTTCACCATTTATTTTTTCTGTAAAAACACTAAAATATAAGTCATTCTAAAATTATGTGAAAAATAAAACCGTCAAGTAATTTGGAAATGATGACTGTTTATCATATTCATCTAAAACAAAGAGTATATCAAAATTGATAATCTTCGCATTGAAAAAGTATACTACTATTAATCATATGACATTAAATATTTTCATATTACCTATGGAAAAAATACAGTGGAAGCTCTTAATTTAGTTGACCGGGACACTCACCTTCTGAACTTTGACTCGGGGTAACTCAACCCTTAAACTTGCCTAAACGGGTTTATTAACCCTTTTAGTTGATCCTTTTTTGTTGATTGTGTGCCTCACATGACGCCCAGTTCAAAAACCTCATTCTTTTCCATTTATCAATAATGAGGGAAGAAGGAAAATGCTAGGGGTTTTGTGCAAGGGAGGGGAAGATGAATACAAAGAAAACAAAAAAAAAGATAGTAAAAGGCTTGTTTTCTCAAATTCTTTATCATTGGCCTATTCTCTGGATAAAGGTGATCCATTCTCATCAAGAAAAGGTGAAATTTCTAAAGACTAAGTAGATACAATTGACTCAATAGGGGTCATACAAAGGTGGGCAAAAAATCAGTGGTTCGGAAAAAAATTGGTTAGATTGCTGTTATATGTAGATATGCATGTTAGTGTATTGGTATGAATTAAAACTATTGTTGGTTACTTTACTTTGATAATTTTGTTGTTCGTATGAGTGCACCAATTGTTGGTTATTGATGGTCTAAACACAATGCAGAATGGGGGAATTGAAAGTAATCATTTACCATGATGGAAAACTAGTGAGGTGTCCAATTGTGAGGTATATTGGGAAAAAGGTGTTTGGGGGGAAAAAAAGAACCCCAACTTAGTCATATATTAGTGGTAAGTAGATTGATTACAAGAGGTTGGATATAAAGTTAGTTATGTGAACAAAATTTAGTATAGAATCCCTAGTAAATCTGTTGATATGGGACTAAGGGAGCTATATAATAATGCAAGTGACCTAGATATGACAAAATGTGGTATGTTAGATGGATATGTGGAGGTTTACATTAAACGCTTTGAGCATGTTGACCATGTGGGCATTAATTAAAGACATTATAGAAGCAACTAGTGTCAGTGAAAAAGTGTTGATAAACAACAAAAATTAGACAAACGCAAAGCTATATGAAAGTGAAGATTATGGGGTGAAAACAAATTAAGCTTCTTATCAAATTGTTCAGGGCTTGAGCTCAATTTTTAGTTATCAAGTCAAGCTTTGAGCTGTAATTTAAGTTCAAACTCCTAATGACCTAAGCTTCGAACTTGATGTTGTTCGGCTCAAACTCTTATTGAGTCTAACAAGCATAATATTTTTAATATAAAAATAATATAATTTTATTTTTTAATATACCTAAACTTTATCATTTTAATTTATTTTCCTCAAATCGAGCTTCGAGCCTATCAAGTTAAGGATGCTACCTAGGATTACTTGAATAACTAGGATTACAATGATCCGACTCTTGATTACAATTGGCTAAGTCATTGCTCATAGTATATTAAAACTTTCATGTAATTAGTTATTTAATTTAATCTAAAGCAATATTATTTCCATGCTTATTTTCGATTACAAGATTATAATAAGCATTAAAACAAAACACTTGCTAGTCCAGGCATTAAAGAAAACAATGAAAAAAATCATAACTGAAGTCGATAAAATAATAAGTTATCTTAAACTTCAAGTAAAGACTCAGTGTACAACAATTAATACTTGTGTACATCCAAAGGCAACTAATGTGTTTAACACACACTTGAAAGTCTTTTCTAAACTCTTGTTATTACTATTATGCATAACTTAGTATACTTTAGTACAACTAATAACTACATGTGATCATCAAACTATGCTCCAACCTGAACCTCTTTTACTAACTGAGTGGAGAGCTCCTTATGTCCTTGTACTTACCCTTTCCTTAGCCCGCTAACTAAGGAAAAAAAAAACCCTAGTTAGTACATACCATGACTAACTATAACACTTAGAATCAAGTATAAATTCAAATAACTTGTACCTATAGCAAATTAAAACTTAATATCCAACAACTTGGTGTTATGCTTATAAATAAACATACCTATACAATATATAAGTGAGAGAGTAAAAATACGGCAACTTTCAATAAAAGATTTCTTAGCCTGCAAGAAAAATCTTAGAACCTGTACATAAAATAAATATATACAACTAAATGTGAGCTCAAAACATTATGAGGACTTAATTAATTGCCACTAAAAAAGGTTCTGTGTGCAAATCTAATCTCAATTTAGTCTTACTCATTTGTTCGTGCCTTAGCAAGCTTTGCTTGCTTTTTCTTTACTTTTCTCTTATCATATTGTACATGAGTATGACTCTTAGTGACTTATCTTTCCAAGTATAGTGGCTTAGCTAAGGTACTCTTAAGGTTCAAAACCTCCCTTAAACACATAGCACCCAAACATTTATTTAAGACCCCTTTTTCTTACTTTAACATTAAGCCCCTTTCCTTGTAAACCATTTATTCACTTAATTAATGCATTTTAAAGAACTTATAATACATTAATTTAAACTTACTTGAACTTAAAATCTCTAACCTTGGATTATTTAACATTTGCAAGCATAATGAGTTAACCTTAGCCTCAGTTTTGAGTCACCCTTAAGATCCCTCTTAGTAGCTTAAATTCAAAACTTATATTAATCATTTTAAGCACAATTCAGCCATTTAAACTCATGAAAACAAATCTTAATTCACACATAAATAGTGCCCATAAAGTTTGCCCATTTTTTTGCTCTCCTTTATGTATTCCTTTTGAGTTCAACTTTCAATAGGTAAACCACTGTCCGACTTTGTTCCATTGCTTTCTAGTCTTTATATACTAATTCATAGGTAAGATAACAATAATTAAAATCTAAATAAAGCATAGAATTTAACAAATCCCCTTAATGAATAATTTTAACCTTAAGCGCTCCTCACCTTGTACACCAACATGGTTTCAATGGTCATTTCAATACCTATGTTATTGTTCTTGCTTTCTAGCTTATAAATATCAGTTCTCAAGTAAGCTAACACCATAAGTGGATCATTAAAATCCTGAAACACAAAAACAAGGCTAGAATTCAAGAGACTAAGTTACCTTGTTATAGCTATTTTGGTTTCCGCTGCAACATGGTTCTAACACTTTCTTCTTTGTTTTCTTAGCTCAATAACACCCCAAGTAAAGCTTAAAGCTAAGAAACACACCAAGGAACTAACTTAGCCATGTTCTCAACCCCAACGACTGAATAAGTAATGTCATACACCAATAAGAAATCAAGTCTCTTACCTCCTAAGCTCAAACCCGAAATCAAGGTTACTAATCTTCAAGAATCATGATTTCCATCATAAATCCTACTTGGTTGATCTCAAAATACTTCCTTTAGGCCTAGTGAACTTCAGGTAAAAAAATTGGAGGGACTGATCGTGTTTTCCAATTTAGGGAAATAATGAATAGAAATTTTCTATTTCAATATATTATCTTACACAATTTTTGGGCCTTGGGCAATTTAGCTCAAATTTGCTCTCCTTATGCCAATTTGCACCCAAATGTCTTTTAAATACTTGAATAGGCTGTTTTCTACCAAAATTAATTAGAGACAATTTTGTAACATTTTGTATTTTGTGAAAATTACTAAGATACCTTTCTATCTAATTTTTGCCTACATGATCAATTTTGCACTTTTAAGCTGCTAGACCTTTTAATACAAAGATTTGGCTTGTAAATAAATATTTTAAGCATTTAAAATTACTAAATAATCATAATTATCTCAACAATCCGGCTTTAAGTATTGGAGAGCCATTACATATCAAGCCACCAAGTTAAACTTGAATTTTTTCAGGCTTGTTGACTTTGAGCTTAAGCTCGAGCTCGAGTGGAGTTGATCCTTAACAAGTCAAGCTTCAAGCCTAAGATGTTCAAGCTTGACTCTGCTCATTTATATCCCTAGTGAAGACTTCAATGCAAATCTTGACTGGGAACTAAATAACATTGTTCAGACCTTATTGCCTAGTGAAAATGATTGACTTATAACAATAGTTCAAAAAGCAAAACAATACATTTGGCCAACTAATTTGAAAAGCAATATGACTATAGAACATGAACAATTTGTAGTTGTAGATAGACCTAGTAAAAGAGGATATGCGATTCAATATGATTAAAATAGTGGTGATAAATAAGCAAATGATCTAGACAACTCTGATATTGAAAGTCTTTTACCAGAAAGTGAAGCTGATGGTAAGATTGTCTCAACTAGGAGGTCAAGTAAATATCGTACTATGATGAAAATGTTGAAGAGATGAAAATGCGAGTATGAGGCTCTAAAAAATTATGAAATAACTAAAATATAATAATTTTTTATACATCAAGGATGAAAAAGGTAGAATTAGGTCAAGATGTAAGGCAAAACATTATCAATGGTTATTTTTCCTTTTATGGAGAATGTAAAATCTAAAAAGCATACTTCATGGTAAAAAATTAATATAATTGTTCAAAGTTGTATAAAGCATTTAGAACGAACTATCCATGGATGGACAATACATATGAATCATTAATATATGGGCACTATAATTTGAAACCTGGTTACATTCAATACTTATTAAAAAAAAAACACATCAATTTGGAAGTTTAAAAAATCAATATAAAAGAGCAAAGAGAAAGAACATGAATAGGTTTGGGAAAGATGTTGTTGAAGTGTATGCAAAGGACATGAATAGGTCTAGGAAAGATTTTAAAGTGTATGCAATGTTACATGATTATTCAAATGCCTTTCTTGCAACAAATCCAATAAGTAGTGCAAATTTGAAGGTTGATGACTGTCCAATATTTTCTAAATGATTTTAAATTTATGTTTGCTGCTATAAGAAATACATTTTCTGAAGGATGTAGAAAGTTCTTATGATTGGATGAATGCTTTTTAAAATGAGTCCTAAAATGACAACTATTAATTATTGTAGGTGAATATGTAAATAACCAAATATATTCTTAAGCATAGGTTTTAGTTAAAGTAGAATGTATATAAACTTGATGCTTTTTGGAGTATTTGAGATATGATACACAGACAATAGATGGATTAATAAAATTTGTTTATTTTCATTAAGTTGTTTATCATACTTTGACTACATTTATGATTGTATATGATAATTAATTTATATTTGTTTCTTCCCTTTATAAGGACTACTCCATGTTGATGAAGTAATATTTCCAATGATATAATACACACTATGTGTGAGACATATATACAAAAATTGGTATACTCAATTTATAGATGATGACCTTAAACTTTTCTTCTATGCTATAGCTAGGGCACTAAATGAACACACTCTTAAGAAAAAGCTAGATGAATTAGATTTATTAAAATTTAGTTCAAAAGAAGTTGTTATGTGTGTGGATCATAGGAAATGGTACAAAGTTTATTTTTCAATAGCAATTAAATGTGCTTTTGTGGATAACAATACTTATGAAGCTTTGACTTTGTGTTGCTTAGAATGAAGTGTAAGCCGATCTTCTCTATGGTAGAAGATATGAGAATTTTTATTATGCAATAAAATGAATTTTGCTATAAAATAACCACAATGAGAAGAATATAGTTAAAGAATTCAAGAATTTTCACATAAAAATATTGTTGAAAGTTTTAGGTAGATGGTTATAAGGTTAGATTAGGAAGAAACAGGTATAAAGTTCTTCTGCAGATAAAATTCTATACTTGTAAAGAGTGAGAATTGTCTGAAATTTCATGTTCACATTTTATTAGGGCAATTTACTTCAAAACATCAACCATTGGTATAAAAAAGTAAGTTTTTAAAAACATATTTATATGCTATTAGAACCATATCTAGAAAATAGTTTTGAAAAGACAGAGATCTAGGTATAGTTTGAGCACATATTAAAAGGCCAATGCTCAGTAAACAATAAACAAAAAGAAAAAGGGTAAACTTAAGATGTCAAGGCATGAGGGGAGAATTCATTGTTTCATTTATAAAAGTGAAGAATATACAAGGAAATCATTTATGCCACAGGTGATAGATTCTAACTACATTTATTGCTTAGATACTGACTGATTAATTATGTAAGCTTGTTAAGTTACTCTTATCTTTGAAATGTAAACTGAAAAAAGTATTGATCAAGCAAGAGCTATGTAAATGGAAAAACATATCAATTCGCATTGATATTTGATAATCTAAGAGTCACTTCTACATCAATAAAAAAGATTACAAAAGCTATTGGTATACAAACAATTATGGCAACATTACCAGAAGAGGTTGCATTGTTAATAAGGGAGTTGCAACAACTTCAACAAGTATTTCCAATAGAGGAGAAACAAAAAAAAATGAATTGAGGCTTGGAGTATTTCATAATCCAATTAGTAGAGCTTAGTGAAGTGTTTGTCTTTGATGGTAATGGCTTATTCTTTATTGCTTAACCTAAGTAGAATAAACATATTGTCTTTATAATTAAGACTTTTGGTATTAGTAGTAGTCAATAAGCTATTTGAAATGGTGTATATAATTATGTTAAGTCATAAAAAAAAGTGTTATTAACTAATAAATCTTTGAACTATTTTATTAATCACATGTATGACTGACACTAATATTTTATTAATCAGGAAGCTTGCTGTTGGTATTTCAATCAAGCTATATAACTTGTATTAATATATTTTGCTTATTTTGTGATGGTTTATTTATTCTAGTCCATTTAACATGTACTTTTTAGTTGCTTCTATTTTGTGTTTTTTTTTTCTCATACCGCATGTTTTATGTAGCATTGATTGTACCAATGTCATTTCATAATGTAATGCTATAAAATTTTGTAACAAAAAAAATATTTTCATTATCAAGTTATGCAATTTTAAAAGGCTTAAATGTATTAGAGTAAGCAACCAAAATGGTTAAAGCTCTGTTAATCTTAAGCCTTCAACCAAGTTCCAGTTCTACCAAAGGTGCATTATGTGCCTAACATTATAAATTAGGGCTTTAAGTCTTTTATGTTTCAAGAAACAAATAGATTTTTACTAACTTTTCTAGATAATCTCTCATACCTTAATAGACCTTGTAAATGGTTTTGACTACTAAGGAAAAAAGAAGGCTTAGATGCCAAATTAACATTATTCACATTAACAATGTTTAATATAAACCACAATTATATCAAAAGCAGCAGCTTTACATGCCCATTATTCCTACAAAAGTTGTATACAACTTTACCACTTATCCTTAAATTTTAAAGAAAAACCAGCACATGATTACTATAGAGAAAAAAAAAACAAAACAAATACAACACAAAACAATAGTTATACTTTCAATTCAGTCACTTTCTTATTTATATTACCTAGCTACTCGACTAACAACATACTATCTAAACTTTCTGTTGCTTGTTCCTTTGTAAAAAGAGTAGTGTGTCTAAACCTTTAGTGTATGAATTTCATCTTCCAATTCCGTCATTTTCATGTAATATTCAGTAACTATTGTTTTGACATATTATAAAATCTTATCTTAATACATCTAAAAAATTTACAATCCTTATTCGACCGCAACAAATGAAGTAAAATAATTTAAAAGACAACAATCTCTGTATTTTAATCATATGTTCTCTATTATCGTCAAACAATTAACAAACAATATGAAGTAAAATAAAGAAACAACATGAAGCAAAGAATCTTGTCTCATTCACTTTTAGGCAAGGAAAATAATAAACAGTAAACAATCAACAATAAATATTGCTTCATTTATCACTAGATACCAATTATTTGCTCTAAACATTGTGTAATGAAAATCTTGTACAGTTTATGGAAACTCAACAACAACATAGTCAAATAATCAATCATATATAGCCAAATATAAATTTTAGCTATATTGACAAATATATAACAAAGGTTTTCAAATTATTACTCACAATATAATGTTCAATATTTGTACTAGACAAGTAAAAATAAAATTAAAAGAAAAATCTCTCTTGATTCTTATTAAATAACTTCTAATATAATATTCCTCAGTTAAATAATCTTATGAAACTATAGTTGTAAAAGTTGAAGGGCTTTCAACAAAGTTGGCCTAAACCTATTCACATCTAACTTTACATTTTATCTATTCTAATACATTAGAGCTATACAGGATGTTTGTTAGTGGCGTAGTTCCCCTACTATTAAATATGTGAGTAAAAAATAAAACCAACAACAATATGAACATCCAAACTTCAACTATACTATTTTCATGCAAACTAGTTTAAATACTCGGCGTTGCCACGGGAACCATTAAAAAAAACAGAAGTGAAGTCAATCACCGGCAAATTTGAACAATACATACAATAAAAATACTTTTAGCAACCTATGATGTGCACTAATTATCCACCTCAAACCGATAATCAGGTAGCAGTTCTTTTCACATCCTCAGCATCATTTTCTGTTGATATACCGTTGACACAACTGCAAAAAAATGTAATACTTATATATTTATGACTATGTACATAAATTTCATAAAAAAACCTTTTATTTTTTTACCTGGTTGGATATGCCGGTATAGATTCAGGGCACTGATTTGTCAAATTATATATGGGGTGATCACGGATTTGTGAGCTGTAAGATAAGAATTTAAATTTTTTTATTACAAAAGAAAAGATGAGGTTAGATATATATATATATATATATAATGTTAGCTAACTACATACAGTATTTCAGCAGCTTGGATCTCCTGATCAGAAAGAATTGTGGAAGATGTAGAGCATCTTGATGAATTGTGCTACATATTACATATTTCATCAGTTGTACTTGACCGACTACAAAAAATCACAATCAACTTTTACCACATCATTACCACATCAATACATCATAACATCCTTCCTAAAAATCATCGAAGTGAAAGATTATTGTTTTTTTACCAAATATAATGCGCTCGTTTGTTTGACACATTGTTAGCATAGGCATTCCCAGATAACCTCCTTTTAGTATTGAAAGAATGTTGTCTTTGAGATAACTGATATGAAAAACAATAATTAGGGAGATAAAATAAAAAAAATGTAGTAGAAACATATATGGCAAAGTATATGTGTGTGTGTGTGTGTGTGTGTGTGTGTGTGTGTGTAGATTATGAACAATTTTGCATACCACTGAAATTGATCGTAGAAGCAATTGAGACTCATGTGCATAGTCAACAGGTTGCACCTTTTTTACTGTGAATCCAGAATAAAAGTTTTTTTTGATTATATTTGGTAACTTCAATCTCCTAAATGAATTACATACCTTGAAGACGTCGGAATTTCCTTGACAACTTTTGTTGTCCATTTTCCTGGTGGATATTTAAAGAGCTATAAGGTAAAAACTTTTTTCTTAATTAGGAAGTTTAGGAATATAATGTAAACCGTTCGATATATCCGAAGTAATTCAGCAGCTGAACAATGAAGCAATTGCCGAGCAACAACATCAAACAAAATAAAATGTCCTTCTGTATAACGATCTTGAACCTTGATGTCCACCCTATACCTATAAAATAAATATTCATTGTCATTATAAATTATTAGATTAGTTTAGATGTCTGATATATAAATGTAGGAGTTTAATCAAACTAAACTAAATTAATTAAATTACTTTTAATTACAACAAATTAAGTAACGAGTTATGGGTGATCTGGTTGAAATCTGACAATTACTGCAATAGAATGATGGTCGCTGCTTAGTGACCTTCCTTAGGCAAGTGCGACATCCAGTATAGTACCAAGAGAATGATTCATCAACAGAAATTATTGATGCACGGCAGGTAAACACAGAATCCTAAAACAAATATAAAGAATTCGTAGGGTAGTGAAATATGTATGAGACATAGGCAAATAGGTAACAATAGGATAGAACATCTATGTTTATAATCAAAAGTAGAAATTACTCTACCTTTACTGCAACACAACTACGAAGATACTCCAGTTCACAAATCATAAGACGATGAACTGACTTAGGACTTGCTGCCTCCAAAACTTGTGCTATACTTGTATAAATATTAGAAATAGGAACTTCACCAATAGCAGGTCTTTCCAATGCATAAGAATGAAAAATATTAGAAAATAAGTAGTAAGAATTTTTTTCTTATTAAACACAGGCATTTATATAATAGTGGAAGAGTTGGGAATATACGACTGTAAAATAGAAGTAACTTCCGGGAGGTCCAAGTTGACATATATCTTCGTTCCACATGTTGATGTAAGGAAATATTTTCCTATATACAAAATGTGTAATTTGTAGGTCAATCTATTATTGTAATATTTCAAGCTTGATCATGATTGAAATATTACCTTATTTCAAAAGTCAAGAAAGTGTCATACCTCTAAATCGTTTTACATAAGTACATGTAATAACCAATATTACATGATCTTTAAACCCATAAAATTCATAAAAAGGAACTACATCTACTTTATCTTCCCATAAAACAACCTGCATTTCAGCTCCTCTAGAAATTGAAATAGAAAAATATTAGAAGAAATTATTTATAGATTAACAAAAATATTAGACATAAAATGTAATAATAAAGTTCAATTTTGAGAAATGTACGCATTATTCTTCAACCAAATTGAACGCATTCGGCCAACCAAACCATTATTTTTATGTTGGTCATGAGGAGGCTCACATACAAATAGCTTCCCAACAATATCTTTCCAATAATAACCATGTAAACATAAAAATAAATAGTTAGTGAAAAAAATTAAATATTAAAAATTGAAATAACATAGGACAAAGTATTCAATTTTTGCAAAACAAACCTGTGCAAAGCTTGTTATCAGGATACCTCGAGGGTATGTGAGAATAATCAAGAGTGTCAAATTTATGTTGACCAATATCAGCACACTTAGCCAATTCCATAATGACAGTTGTGTAGCGAGAGAAATATATCTTATATAAGCACGACACAGGATTAAACGTTTTAGGAGCATCTGCAACTGTGGAATTCTTAATCGTATAAACATTTCTTTCGATGAGTAGCCTTCAGAATCTCTCCACTAATGATGGTGGAACCCGTGCACATATGTGATCATTCTATAAAATTTTGTACAGTTTCATTAAGAAATTATTTTAATTGAAAAGCAAACTTATAAACAACAAAATATTAAACTTCATGGCAAAAGATACTTACATTTGCATCTAAAAGAATCATATCAATGCTAAGAAAGTTGCCATCAAATGAATTAAATGCATCCCAGATCCGTGTTACTCAAACCTTAACTGACCAATTAAAACCAACTGTCGCAAGTTGCTGTATAAGGTGATTCTGTTGTCTCATCTACAGTAATAAAACATATAAAATGAAATTATATAGTCCATTAAGAAAATGAATTAAAATATGTTAGGAAAATATTTGATATGACTTACATGACAAGTAAAATGTTGCTTCATCTAACGTCTATATAATTTGTCAAACACTTCAGTATATACAATATTTTTTGTTAAAGAAGTGTTGTTTGACATCTTATTTACTAACAACACATTCAATCCATCAGGAGAAGTGACACAGGAAGCAGCAACATATAATTGCCCATGACCAAACATTGGTTCAGGAAGATACAGTCCGACATGCTCAAATGTTTGCCCCTGACTTTTGTTAATTGTCATTGGGAAACATGGTTTGATAGGAAATCGCCGACGTGATAGATTAAATGGTAATTAAGTATCAGATGGCATAATTTCAATACGTGGAATGAAGCAATGCATGCCTGCATTTGTACCAGTTAATACTTCAGCCTCAATAACTCGCTCAGCTAATCTTGTAACTATCAATCTTATGCCATTACATAGGCCACTTGCTTGATTAATGTTTCTCATCAAGATAACAGGCACACCAACCTTTAACTCTAATATATGATTTGGAAGCCCAGAAACCTTTAAAGTGTTCAAATACTCAACAGGGTATGGTAAACTGTGTGCCTCAGCATTATCAGATGTAGGAGATATACGATCTGCACTCATATATACCACACTATCTCCCAGCAATTCATTCATTAGATGATTATTAACAACATCAATAGTGTCATTCTTTGGCACAAGTATTGCCCTCTCTCTCAAGTATTCCCTATTAAATATGTTAATCTGTAAGTCCGGATACGTTGATGATATAACATCACGTATATGATCGCCCGTTCTAGGGATCAGAAATTTATCTGGAATTTTTATCCATGTTGCCTCCTCCTCATCTTCATAAAGTTTTTGCAACGGTAATCTTCCTTCCCCAAGTCCAAGAATCCAATCAGAAAATAACGCAACAGTACTACATGTTGAGTTATGTAATCTCATATTTTGTGTAAGAGTATGGACTTGACATTGTGACCATAATGAAGAAGAACAGACAATTGAAGCTATAATGTCACCCCTACTTCCACGAGTAATTACGGGCAAAATTTGTCTAAAGTCACCTCCAAGGACAACAGTTTTTCCACCAAAGACTTTATGTTCAGCAGTGTGATCATGTACACGCATAAGATCTCGTAATGTTCGATCTAAAGCCTCAAATGCATGCTTATGCGTCATCGGAGCCTCATCCCAAATTATCAAAGTTGCCCTGCAAAGGAGTTCAGCTAATGGAGTTGATTGTTTCACATTGCACACTGAATCTTTATCCAACTTTATTGGGATTTTGAAACGGGAATGTGCAGTTCGGCCTCCAGGTAACAAAAGCGCTGCAATACCAGATGACGCAACTGCTAATGCTATCTTCCCTTCAGAACGGACACGAGCAAGAATGGTGCGCCATAAATAAGTCTTCCCAGTTCCTCCACTACCGTAAACAAAAAAAAACCACCTGATCTAGTGTCAATTGAATTTATGATCGAATGATAAACAAATCTCTGACCATTATTAAGACCACTAACCAATAATGTATGCTCAGCTGCCAATGTAGCTCTATCATAATTAAGTTCTTCCAAAATCAATGAATTCTCTTCAATTATTAAAGTGCTAAGATTAGGGTAAGGCATACCAGAAAATTCTTTCAAAGTTCTTCCAAGTCGATTCATCATCTTCTCAATCTCATATAATGCATAGTTATACCTTTTTTGATCAGACAACACCAACTCAGGATTATTCCTAACCCTGCGCTGCACAATGGTCATATCATCAGACAATGCATCACGGTGTTCGTTCCAAAGCTCCAAAGGATTAACAACTTGGCAGAAGAAAAGTAACATGACAAAAAGATCCCGAAGTTGGCTTCCCATTGCCCATTCTATAGCTTCACGTAATGCCTCATGTCACTCACCATCTCCATCAAGCAAACCTAATGCTAGGCAGGCATCCTTAAATGAAGGATGTAAAACACTTCAGACTGTGCGCAACTCCTCATATGAGCCTCGTTGTACATTTAGTAGCATACGAAGGTAGTATTTCTCACCAGCAGTAGGATGCACATAATAGAGCCTATCAACACTTCTCCCACGTACACGTTTAGTCCATTCCTTAGATTGTCTATTCTAGACATATCGCATCGGAAACTCCACATATGTAAGTGTTCGGGCTTCAAAGTCAACGATATTGCGGTGCATCCATGCCTGAAATTTAGTAACACTGTCACATTGCTTTCGCACCACCTCATGAATGTCAGCACTTTTAGGGAATACAATATTTTGCTCATTTGGTAAGTGGAATGACAATCGCTCTACTGATGGGTCATGCTTATGAATATCAAAACCAAAAATCCTCCAGCAAGCTTCCGATGCAGAAATATACCTACAATCTAAAAATTGTTTGATTTCATCAACTTGACCAACAGAGCCTTCAATTACCACAGTCGAACGATCAGTCCCCTTGTGCATATATTTACACAAGTACTTAATACACTTGTCTCTATTTGTCTTCTCAATGTTTACGTGACAATCATGTTTAACAACCAAATCAACATTGTGTGGTACCACTGAACAGTTGTCTAACTATATTCCATTCTTTGTGACAGTAGTTGAGCAACGCCTTCTTCTATATATTGGAAAACCATCATCACCAATAGATGTTTCTGTTTGAAAAGGGTGTGGGTATTTCTTTTTACATCTTCCATTTACCATGCATGGAGACCTACAATTTGCTAGTCCACATGGACCATGCATCATGTGTTTAGCCACAGCCTCAAAACCAATAGGATCTCTATCCTTATCAGGTAATTCAGCTGATATGTATCTATCTAAGGAATCAGAATCATTTATTTTGTCTTCAAGGTGCAGAAATAGTGCTATATGAGCATGTGGAAGCCCACGCTTTTGGTGCTCTATTGTGACAACAACTGCATATATCATATAGTGAAACATGCCGTTAATACCAAATTATGCAATAATTGATGTTTAATATATAATTTTAACCAAATGACATTGATGGTTACATTACCTCCTATTGATCTTCCAAAATGTTGACCTTTTGTTATGTCTTGAAGTAAAGAGTATAGCTTCATTTCAAAAACACGGTCCACGATATCAGGCCTGTCATCAGTAGTCTGTCCAGGTATAAATTCCAAACATTTAGTAATCTCATTCCACTTAGGACTACAAGTCATTGTTATAAATAAATCTGCATGTCCAATCCACCGGCATATTGCCATAGCATCTTGGTAGTTCTGCATCATATATCGTGGACCACCTGTAAATGACGAAGGCAAAATATAGGGTTTTCCACTACGATAGCCAATAGTGTCCCCCCTATTGATGGAGTCTTGTAAGCCACATAATATTTCCGCCCGCAATATATCTTGATGACTTCTAATGTAGTTGAATCGTTGCTCGAGGATGCAACAATATGCATAAACTACATACTGCTGGAAAAGTCTCCCACCTCGAAGGACCATGGAATGAACAAATGTACGATGTTGAAGTTGAAAGGCATAATACTCACGCATAGTCACTTTGTTGCGGATCATACCATCCATTGTACTATCACGATGTGTGATTCCTTCACGCCAACCATCTGATCCATTGGTGAACAGAACAGGGAAGTGTAGAGACATTAACTTTGGGTGTAAAACATTAATTCTACGAGCACCATGAGCATGAGTATAAAGAACAATATCTCGCTTGTCACTTTGCTCCTCATCCAGCCCAACAGTCAAGGCAGCAATTTCCTTGGTTCTGGTAGGTTATATTGACAACCATCTCCCAACCTTGAAATTAATAACCTCAATTGCACAGAATGGTTACCAAAATCCTGAAACATGTCACGTACACGCCTGAACTCTATCACAAGTTGGTTATGATCATCAAACATTGCCGAAGTCCTTCAACAATAACCCTGTCCATATTATTAGGATTTGAATTTCCAAAGCTCCTGATTCGATTATCAGTTTCATGCTCGGTGTCATGTATATACAATTGAGCAAATCTTGGTAGGTTACCTTCAACAGGGACTAAAGAACCAATTCGATGGTGATTTTCACTTTTGATTTGGAACACTGGTGGACCACCACCATTATTTATAGTCAAATTAATATCAGCTCCAGTGGAGGTAAAAGAGAAAAGACAGTTGAACTCCCGGATATTTTTTTGAAAATACTTTGAGAGTGTTCCACCCCTGTAGTCCATCAATGTGCAAAGAAATTCTGGTGCCGGTGCCTCATGTGGCAATTGCACCTTTCCCCTTTGGCAACATATAGAGAATGTAGGATGCCGTTGACGTTGAGATCGTACATTTCTCTCACCATACCACACAATTGCTTGACAGTGTTGATAAGGGCAAATACGATCTAGCGACCCAAAATCTTCTCGTTTCAAGAAACGTCCTATTTAAAAATATTTTAAATTACATGGATGACATAATGGCTTAAAAATTATAGTAGTTTACACCTTTGTGATGAAACTTACTATGATGTCGTACAACAGTTCGCTCAACCAATTCTTCATCTTCTTGATCAAAAAGTCCAAACAATAAATTATCTGAATGACGAATGGGTATTTGATTAAGGAAATGAAATTGTAAAAAATGAGATTCCAAAGGCAGAAAGGGTAAATTTACCTTCATTATTTTCATCATCATCTTGAAGGTCTATAAATGGTAATCTGTCCATCTTTGTAACAACCGGCCTTCGTCTTGTATGAAGTAGTTGTAAGGAATTTGAACATTCACCAAATTCTAAATTCCTACTATTAAATGGTTGGGCTGAATTTTGATTTGTGATACATGAAACAGTGCCAACAATTCTAGAGTCATCAATAGAATGATTTAGCGAAAAATCATTCTGTAGGGTATTAGTAATATCACGCAAAGGGGTACGTGAGCTTGCTTGGTGGACCACATTGTTCATAAAATGGCATGAGGGGATAAGGTTCTTAAAGTTGTGAATGACATCACCAAGAGACAGATGTTGGAGTGATTGATAATGAAGGCCAAATGTTTATACATCAGATGACTTTTCATTATCCCTTAAAGAACAATTAGATGATCGGTTCTCTTGTGACTGGGAAGCAATCGCACTTGACCGAAAAGTATTTATTCTCGGTCTATAATTGCTTGAAGTATTAGTAGGGGTAACAACTGTAGATTGTGACTGTGAACGTGCATGGGCACGTGAAGACGTAAGAGATGTAAAAGCTGACTACGTTCAGCTCTTCTCTGTTTAGCATCCATTCTATAGTACAATATATGCTACTTATTAAATAGAAAAATAACACATCCTTGATGTAAGAAATAAGTACATTAGGTACAATGGTAAAAAATTCTAAAATGTGTTCAATTATTATTTTTAAAACTTTTTAATCTGTTTCATGAGTGGGATGTGGAAAATTTCAAATATCAAGAATTATTTGTTTTGGCATACAATTGATTAGTAATATAGGTTTGGTAGTCAGGTGTCAACTTTTCTTTTGTTTTCATACCAAATGTCTTCAAAGTGGAATTAAATGTTTTCATTTGTAATTATTATATAATAAGATAATTAACTTTTCTTATGTAAAACTTTTTTTAAAGCTTTTTAATCTGGTTGATGAGTGGGATGTGGAAAATTTCAAATATATAGAATTATTTGTTTTGACATACAATTGATTAGTTAAATTAGGGGACTAAGAGTGTATTTAGTTGTTTAAGCCATATAAAAGACCATTTTCTTTTTGTTTCCGTCCCGTTGCCGATACGTCTTCTCTCTCTCTCTCGCCTCTCTTCGCTCGCCGCCGCTTCAACGCAATTGTTGGCCACCGTTAGCGGCTGCTCTTGATTAGCCGCTTACATGGTTTGATTCCGATCTTCCTTCTTTTTAACTTTTCCCAAAAAACTATTTTCAAATTCTTTGTAGATTTTGTTATATTTTGAATTAAAGTTTAATATCCTTATCGTTTCTTTTGTGTTTTTGGGTTATAGATTTATTTTCTGGGTATGATTCTTTAGAGAAAGTTGTTCACGAGGTCGAGATGAGTTGATACCCTCCCTCAGTGAACCAGATCCGTCGGTGACGGCCTCACCGGAAAAATTTCTGGCCACCATCTACGGTGACTCTCGAGCATGTGATCATATGGTTTGCCTCTAATTTTCCTCCTCTTTAATTTTTTCCAAAGCACTATCTTCAAATTTCCTTTAGATTTTTATATATCTTGAGTTAAAGTTCTACCATCTTAACTTTTTTTTAATGTTTTTTTGTCCTAGATTGACTTTCCTGCGACTGTTCCAAATTCTGCCTCCGTTTGAATTCTGGGTTTATTTATTTATTTTTTTTATATTGTTTTTAGCTAAGAGATTCTTGAAAGTGAAACTCGTGTGGTTTTTTATTCCCTTGTCTAATTCGATCGTCTGAATATATTTGTTAGAAACCATAATTGATGCCTGCTGAAGTATCGTTTCCGTTTTGAAAGTGAAAAGGACTTGAACATGTGATCTGGGAAATTGAGGTGAGAGGGACAAGTAGAAGGAGGAGATGGGCTGCAACTGTTTTGGTGCCTCGGAGAAAAAGGGAGCTTCTCCAAGTCAGCCTCCACCTGGTATGGATAGTTGGTGGATTTGATTAACCTTTTTCATTCTTGCTTATATACATTCTGTGACGGTTACATTATTAGTGAATCAGATCTCTCAATTCAATGGAAATATGTTTCCTGTTGTAGCCCTTTCTGAGATCATATTTTAATATAATATGAATTGAGTTCAGTGAGGTGACTATATGCTGAACCTGTTTTAAGGATAGGTTCTAAGGAGCCCTTTCTGGGGTAATATTTTATTGTTATGCATATGATATGAATTCAGTTTAGTGAAGTGACTATTTGCTGAACCTGTTGCAAGGATTAGATTCCGGGCAGCCATTTAATTGGAGATCATACTCACCAAGTGAACTTTTCTTGATATAATTAGTTCACCTTTTCCTGGAACTATGAACATTAGTTTTGCATAGCTAGGTGGTCTGGGAGTTCAACTCTCACTCAAAGAATCATATACCTAGCTATATTCTGGGTATACTGGCCCCTTCATATGGTCTGTTCTGCCATTTGAGCTAAAGCTATCGATTTATGCTAAAGTTTTCTTGTGCATTTCTGCTTACTCTGAGTAGTTCGGGATTTAGATAGTAGTTTAATTTATGGAAGGATATTCCTGATGTTACTCTTTTTTTTCTTGCTTGTGGTAAGGCTTGTCCATCCACTCTCTAATCATTTTGGTTTAGATGGTATAATCTGATAGAGGAGTTCAAGGTTGTTTTTGTCATTTTGTTGTGATGGGCATGTTAAGTGGTCCTAGCCCAGATGCTAGATCCATTTTCAGTGGTTTAATTGGGGTTGCATGTGAGCGGGCATGTTGAGCAGTGTTATCCTGCATGTAATGTTATTTGTTTGTGCTTTATATTATAGTAATGCTTCTCCACCCATTGCCGACTGATTTTGGGTCAGTGCTCTAGCATTAGTCAATGAATAATATATGTATAATGCCACTGCATTACTTCTGATTGCTTTTCCACTTTCCTTTCCTCTTTTTTGTGATGCCAGAGCAAATGCCTGGGAATGTCAACCATTTTTCCTACAAAGAGTTAAGTAGAGCAACTGATAATTTCCATGTGAGCAATAAGATAGGGAAGGGAGGTTTTGGAACGGTTTACAAGGTACTTTATTGTTCATCAAACTAGGCATGGTTCTTTTTTAGGTATCATCAGCCTGTTTCTTTCAGTGGTTGAATCTGACATTGGAGTTTCAAGCAACTTCCAAGTATATGACAAAATTTTGTTCAATTTATTTCATAACTCATAAGGTTTATTTTGTTAGACCTAGCTGATGAGGTATTTTGGTAGTTGGTCTAAGTCATTTAATATTTGAAGCTTCAAATTGATTACTCTAGCATCTGTAATTCAGACTCATGAAGAAGTTGGAACTGATCTAATAATCTTCTTTCTACAAGCCTCATAATTTTGATAGTGTCAGTATGGTTTTGAATTAGGGCATGAGAGCCATGGGCACAGTGTTTCTAGATAGCTTAATACTTCGTAGTACAGAAAATACTGCCACCAGACTCAGAAATGGACCTCTTTGTAATTACAAGGCGCCTATTAACCTACAGCTTTGTCATTTGTCATCAACTTTATGATTTAGTTGGTGAGTAAAGTATTGTATATATAATAATTAAGTCTTACGGATCCAAATCAAGACATGGGTGAGGAAAAAATTTTGTTTCTAATTCTATTTTAATTTCCAAAATTTTAACTTTTTAAGGATTGATCATTCTAATATTTTTTTGTTATATATTAATATCTTTTTTTTTTAATCATAACAGATGATGAAATTATTAAGTCTCACGAATTCAACTCAAGACCCAATCTGTCATCAACATTCTAATTTAGTTGGTGAGTAACTTCATATATGTATTGTGCCCTCATTACTTTTATTTTTGTTGCTTTTTAAGATAACTTTTTTTATATCCATGAATTGTTTCACTTAGTATTTTTTGAATGCTGAAATTTTTTATATACTAAAAAATTCTTTAAATTTAGTAAGGAGTGCATAAACTTTAATTTGTATTCTTTTACTTTGTTGGGCATTTTTTAATATCTTATTTTTTAGTCTTTTTGAGAATAAATAAAATGTTAAAAGGCTTTTTCTAGTATTTTTGCTGTTATCTCTTAATATCTTATTAATTGTCAGGACATATGATGAAAAAATTGAGATCTCACGTACAATGATAAAGACCCCATCTGTCATCAACTTTATGATTTAGTTGGTGAGTAAAATATTGTATATATAAGCCCTCATTACTCTACTATTATTTTTTTTGTTTTCTTAAAATTCTTGTTTACATGCATGATGATGTGTGCTATTTCAACTTTATAGAAACACAAACTGAACGGGATCTAACTGGCTAAAGGGAGTTCTACATTCTAGGTAAGCAATCTTCTTTAGGAAATTATTATTATGAAATTGAATTACAAAAATGCATAAATTTTTTATCTAGCTTATACCTTTTGATGCTGAAATTCAATAGTATGAATAAAAAACTCCCTTGCTCGTTTGCTGTGACACCACTCCCTACAAATTAAAAAGAACTTAGCTTACTTTTAGTGAATAAACCACAAAAAACTAATAGAAGCAAGAAATGAATCAATATCAAAATAGTGTTTGAATCACTTACAAGTGGGTTTGAGTGAGTAAAAGAAAATTTGATGCTGTCTCTCACTGCTATGAAAACCTGGAGAATTATCTGGAAACACAGTATGATGATCTTTATCATGGTAATTGATCTATAATATTTAAAGATGTTTCAAACAAAAAGAATATAGAAAGACAAAATGCATAAATTTTTTTATCTAGATTATACCTTTAGATGCTGAAATTCAATAGTATGAATAAATAACTCCCTTGCTCCTTTTCTGTGACACCACTCCCTGCAAATTAAAAAGAACTTGGCTTACTTTTAATGAATAAACCACACAAAACTAATAGAAGCAAAAAATGAATCAATATCAAGATAGTGTTTGAATCACTTACAAGTGGGTTTGAGTTGAGTATCAGAAAATATGATACTTTCTTGCACTGCTATGAAAACCTGAAGAATCTCCCTAAAAGCACAGTATCTGGATACCCACAGTATGATAAAATAAATCTGGGTAATTGATCTATAGTACTTAAAGATGTTCAGCCAAAAAGAATATAGAATGACTTACTTGGCTCCTTTAGTTCGCAAATGATAATACAGAAAGCCAGAAGTGGGCTCTTATTTAGAAAATGTTGCATCCACATTAGAGGCCATTGATTTCCTTCCATAACAACTGATTGAAGTAATTTAGGAAGTAGATAATTGGTGGATTAATATTATTTTTTTTTGGAATGGTGTCATCGTTAATGGTAAAAAGCTACTAATTGATTTTCTGAAATAATTATTTATAGAATAGGAAAATGTTGAGTTAGTCAGAATGGTATATTGTTTATATGTAAGTTTACGAAAAAAATTAGTAGGGAAAGTGGAGTAGATTGGAATGGAAGTTGCATGATATCAGTTTTTATGGAAAATTTTAATTACCATGACATTATTGAATCGGTACTAAAACAATTAACAATTATTGCACACAATACTAAGGAATATTCAATTTCAATATATGATTTCAATTTATAAGATAAAATTTCTCAAGAAATTTGGCATTTTGATTCTAATACATCTTTGCAATTATACATTTTTAAAAATTATTAATTAATTGGAATTTGATTAAAAATGAATAGTCAAAGTGATTATCTTATTGATGCAAATTTATACTAAAAGTTATATTCATTATCCGGAATGATATTACTTATCTCAATCCATATCCAATAATTAAGCAGCAGAAAATAAATAATTATTCTTTAAATTATAATTCTAATTTGGATTATTATAATTCTTTTCTTCATTTTTAAATTAATCCACATAGAGATCTAAATTTTTAAATTAATCCACATAGAGATCTAAAAGGATAATTGTTTATTTAATTTTTTTATATTCATGCCACATAGAGAACTAAATATAGTTTGGTTTTTCCTATTAATGCAATTGTACATAAGATTGAAGATCATAGGGCGACTGAATAATATTACCATGGAATAAATTTTATTTAAAATCACTATGAGATTTTTATTGCATAAATTATAGAGGTGGTTGCAAAAATTTATGCTTAATAACAGAAAAATATTCTTTTGCGCATAACTATTTGACCTTTACAACCGGAGGTTGCAAATTATTCCATGCCTAAGAGACACTTGCTACTAATTAAAAATAATACTAATACTTGAAGTAATTTGGTCATTTAGGACCTGTGCCATAAACAGTAGCCCCTATAATATCAACTTCTTGGCTGCCATCAACTTCTTCTTTTGGATCCACCTCATCTCCTCCTTTAAAATTGAGACCTAACTTGTAAGCATTGAAATAATCGAACATATATTTTGTCCCGCGCTCTCCACCCGTAGATCCCTCAGGCAAATCTTGATCAAAAACTGTCTTTTTATTATTAGGTCTTGATGCACTCAAGATCATTGTATCCATCACCTCCCGCTTGTCCACTTCGTCTATCTCCTCCATTCCTGAACTTCTCTTAGATTTCGCTTCTAGATCAATAATCTGTTGGAAAAATAATAGTTTTAGAAAGGGTAAAATCCTACTCACAACTTGAATTTTAAAACTTCAAATACCTTTCAAATAAGGAAAGCGTTCCTCTGTTTTTGGAAGTTGCACTCGATCTCCATGGACTTCAATTGCCCTTGCAATGTTGTATTTTCCTTTGTCACCTCTTGAAGCTCGTGTTCGGCATGCACCCATGCACTAAAATTGAAGTCAGCAATTTGGAATTTATAAATACCTTCCAACCCTTTGATTGCTTGGTAGCTAGCACGTTGGTGACTTTTGTATCTCGATGCTGATGGCTCTCCATGAAATACATGCTTGGTTCGATTCTTGTTCCCATCCTCAACTTGAATCTCGATGAATGTTAAGAATACTGCTAAGCTCATAGTTTCTGTTTTGAAAACAGCTTCAGGAAGTTTGAAATACTTCAAGATCCTTTTTAGTAAGCACACATAGCATGCTGTAATAAGATCCATTACAACAGTGCAAGAAATTTACTTCAGCCAGTGGGAATTCACCCAATATGCCGAGCATGTTGGCGAGAATTTATATAGTCAATTGTATGGATATAAATATAGCAAGTAAATTTCCGATTACTGATTGTATAATATCTTTTATTCCAATCTGTTGCTTAATTTCTGTTGTACTTAATTTTGATTCTCATCCTGACGCAACTTTCCACAATTGGGTCCATAATTTGGGACAAAATATCTTTATATTTTGATTTTTATTTACATAGTTGTGCTCATAATTCTGCTCACAATTCCTTTATTATTTTTCAGAATAAAAATCGCATCAAATCTTTTGTAATAAGATAGTGCTGATTTTTTTGTAATAAAAATCGCACCCACATATAATTCTGCCATTAATCTGCCATTAATCTCTAGTTTCCTTTATTATTTGTTAGAATTAAAATCATTGTCAAATTTAGAGTGCATTAATTGGAAATTAAAACATCACATGGTAATTATTCGGTAATTGAAATTCGAAAATGGCATTTGGTACGATAATGGAAATTCTTCGATAATTAAAACGCCATTAAGTCTGCCGTTATTTTGTCATCGAGGGTATTTGTGGAATATCATTTTTGTGTAACCACTGACGTGTTCAAATAAAAAAATAAAAAATGACACATGTCACCATTACAGAAACAGTTAAAGGGAAAAGACAAAATTCTCCCTAAAAATTGTCCTGCTTTATATATATATAATAAGATTAGCTAACAAAGAAGCAAATATTTTTTTTTTGAAAAAGAGCAATTTTATTAATATAATATAAGTTAAATTGAAAATAGAGATAGAACAGACAAAAAATCAAACTAATAAAGGAAGAAAAACATGATAAATGTGAAGGGAACCATCAACAGATATTCAAACAATAAATATAAAGGAACAAATGATAAAAGGAATTAAACCTTACGAGAACCAAGACACATACAAAAATTAGATAATTATTATAGAACCGTTATAAACACATTATATTGACAATAAAAGAATCTTAAAACCAAGTTCTCTCATTCTCATTTTATTGTCCCATTTAAAGCCCAATAACTGTATTTACAAATTGACACTTCTTCATTGAACCACAATGCATACAATGACAACACTAACTGGGTTGAGGACAATGTTAGTTATTAAATTTCTGTAGACACGAAGCCCATTAAATCTTGGCTTTTTGTCTTTTGATTTAGGGTTTTAGAGTCCTCAAATCCCCAATTTCACAAAAAGAGATCATCTACTATAACTCATTTTTATCACTTGTTGTTGAATAAAAGGAGTAGGACACAATTTGTGAATTAAGGGATCATGTGAGGCGCATAATCAGTGAAAGAGGTTGATTGACCTGTCTATGCAACTTTAAGGGTCGAGTTGCATAATTTTGAAGTTTAGAGGTGTAAGTTTGCAATTGAATTAAGTTTGAGTGCTTATCATATTTTTGCCTTATTACTCATTTATTGGTCAAACATTTTCACATCATTTGTCCAAAAAGTTTACGTGTTTTTTCATCCAGTAGGAATGTCAACGGCCAAGTTTGAGGAGGATATAGTGATTCCCAAACCCTTTAGTAATATAAAAACTATATCTAAACCCTCCTCGTTAACCCGTAGAGGGTAGATTTTTTTCTCTCAAACCCTTCCCATATTGCAGCAGGTAGGGTTGAGTATTGTAACTGCAATATCTGCACAAGTAATCACATAATATAAAATTGAAACTAAAAAAAGCATGACATGTTTAAATATACAACATAATTGAAAACAAAGTAGCCTAGTCATACGATTGTGAATTTTAGGGTTTATTAGGTTAGAATTATATTATGACCCTGTTTGGTATTAGTGTCAGTGATTATCATTAGTGTTTTGAAAAATCTATACAATTGTAGCTTTTAATTTTTAGCTTTAGCATTTTCATCTCAATCATTAAATAAATTATCCAAATATCTGACACTAATCGTAAAATTTGATCCCAAATGGGGCATATATATTTGGGTTGTATATGACTAGAATTTGGTATGTATATATAATATGTGTAATATTTTAGATACTTATATACTATATATAATATACAGGTAAAGTATGGGCTAGATTCGGGGAGGATGGATCCCTAAACTTGTATCCTCCCCATACCCAACGGGTACAAAAATAAGCACCTGAACCCATCCTAAACTCATCTAATTAAAAAAAAAAATACTTGTCAAGTAAGATAAGGTATGGTATCACGAATAAGAATACAAATTAACACCCCTACCCGGTAGTCAAGGCCTCTTATCCCTTCTCATCACCCCATGGGATCCATTGGGAAAAACTGGAAAGTACGTTTTCCATTAAAGACAATTCATTATTTTCAATTTTACTTTTATTTTTCGTCTAAAATTGATACTTATTGCAAGTTAATACGTTGTAAGTTAATGTTTTATCTAACGAAAAATCATCTTAACGAAATTGTTTTAGAAAATAATTAAATTGTTATGAATTATTTTTCATACCAGGGCAAGAAAAAATTAATAAAAAATACCAAATTATCAAAAAAAGTTTGAAGAATAGTTTTTTAACTTCCCTAATATAAAAGTTTCAACCTATGCACGTGTTGAGCCAATATCACTATATATCAAAATAATAACTAACAACTCATTTTTAAAACTCTCTGTAAAAAACATGTGTTCTAATTTTATTGATTTTTTATTAAGTTGGGTGCAAAAAAATTATAAAAAATTAATTGTCTTCTAAAAAATTTTATTCTATAATTATTAAGTAGATAAAGTATTAACATCTGAATAACATCAATTCCAAACAAAAAATCAATAAAATTAAAATAATGTACTTAATAATTCACTAAATAATCATATGGTTGTGATTTTCTAAAAATGTATTTTCTTTTTTTTTTTTTTAAAAGAATACAGCTGTAATGTGTGTAGTGTGCTACCAAATCCAACAAGTCGAGCATGAAGTTCTCTCCCCATTTTTAATGGTTTGTGTTTGAAGGCTAACATGTGTCGCTGTTCTCCCGAACCATCCATATAAAACTCCAATACTAGAAGAACTATAGTATTATATATTATCTAAGGCAAAAAAATAAAAACTATTACAATATATTTTATTCTTGATAGTAGTAAATTTTTCAATATTTTTATATTTTATGAATTATTTTTACACTATATATCCTTTCAAATTATCTTTTTAATATTTAACTTTTGACTTTTTTGATTCATGTGTAAAAAATTATGGACAACATATAAATTTTATTTAATTTTTTTTTTCATATTAAATCAAATGGTTCAATATACACAGAAGGTAAAAAATATTTATTTATTAATATAGCCAGAAGACCTGAACTTATTATTGACTCTTTGAAAAAACATGGAAATTATTCTAAAATCTGAACAAGAGTCGATCTCGGTACATCAATATACATTCACTAAGTGAGATGTATTATAAAATTAATGATAATCAAGATCTCCCTATATCGCTAGCATTTTTGTTCGATTGAAAGTGATAATCGCAACAAAATAAAATTAAAGAAACGGAACTGAAAAGAAAAATATGGAAAGCGGAAACATTTTCTAGATCATCAAATCAATTATCTTGAATTACTTGA
>SMDT01000768.1:0-138281 GCA_005392925.1 Aquilaria sinensis | reverse complement strand
TTAGTGAGGGGAGTGCACGTAGTGAAGGTTTTGTGACCCAATGTAAAGTGCACAATGATGGCAGAGAAATTGGGGTTTCTAGAGCCCTAAGTTAGTACTAACAAGTGTTAAAACTCTCCTAAGACCAAGCTTATGCTTGAGGAGGGATGCCATTTTGATTTGCATATGTTTATTTCATGTTTTATGGACTAACCTATGTTAGTTGTTGCTGCCGCATTTCATGTGTTTCTTGTTTGTGTTTTGCTGCTACATTTTATTGTTATTTGTTGGACGTATGCATTGTGTTTCTTTTGTTTTAGTGTCTTTGGATGTAGGTGATACCAATGGTTGCACTACCTTAAAAGTATAAGTGTTCTCCTTACTAAGTTTCACAATGATACCACAATGAAACTTACTCCCATCAAATCTGCCTATTTCAGCTTCAGCAGAAAGATCACATTCAAACTGACCCTTTTGGTTTGATTTTTGATCTAAAATTTCTGGTATTTGAAAAACCATGTATGTAGTTGTGATCTGGAAATTTTGGTGATTTTAGGAGTGCATTTGGTATTTTTAGTGATGGTGCTTATTGTGTTACGCAGCAGCTGTCCAGCATCCTGTTTTGTGGAGTACATTGTGTCTCAAGCTCTCTTGTAACTTGGCTGATTGTTTTAGCTGAGTTAATGCCATTACATATTGCATGGATGCATGTACATGAACAACATGTAAGGTTCAAAAAATTATGTGAATATTTAAGGACAGTTTTGCTGTGTATGTGAATGTGGTGCACAAGTTGTCTAAGTGTGAATGATAGGCTGCTTGTTTGTAAATTCTGTTTTGCCACATAAAGTTTATAGATGCAAGAGCATGTAATTCCTATATGTATCAGACATGTATGGGATAGACTTGGAGGGCTTACCCCTTGGGAATGAAGTGTTTGCACACTTATGAAATTTTGTATGGGCATAATGATCCAAAAGTGGACAGAATTTTGACCTTACACTCAAAGTTCTACATCTCCATGTGTAGAATGAATATCAGTATGAAATTTTGGCCACACCTAGACCATATCTAGATATTTAATTGGGAGTTTAAATTTCTACATTTGGAGCTCTGTGACTAAAGTTATGACATTGCAAAGTTGGCTAAGTTACTGTACATTTGGTCAGAATTTTATAACCAACTTAAAAAATCTATAACTTGGTCCATAGGTGGGCTATTGATGTAAAGTTAAATTCCCTGGCTTGGTTTAAGTCTCTAATTGATAATGAAGTGAAGAAAACATTGGGTTATATGGCTAGATTAATACAATTTTTTGGAGGAAGTTTTCGGTGCAGTGGCTGGTTACTTAAACTTAACAAGATTGCCTAGTGTGTAGCAGCCAAGATTAGGACTTTTCCTAGTGTTTTCCTCCCCTGCTTCCTTGGTGTGCATAAAATGTGAATATGTGTGTATGGTTAGACCAATATACATGCATTTACATGGTGCCTAAGAGGGCCACTTGGGTATGTGTTAGTATTGTGCCCAAAAAGCCAATCATGAGATGATTGTATTTTTGCACATTGAGTCATGATATTTTATTGAGGCATTAATCCAGCAATTATGTTTGTTGTTTTGTTTCTGCGTAACGTAATAAGCATAATTGTAACCATAGAATAATGATATTCTTAAACGTCCCTAGTCTAGTATTATTGTGGAGCGGGTTGCAATAATACATAATGACTAGCATATGTGGAGACTAATATGAGATATCTAGTCTACATATGGGTACAAGTTGGAGAACTTGTGTACTGGACCGACCCACCATGAGAACACTTCATGGATCGTTATATGAGTGTCATAAGTGATTCTCATAGTGATCATGGTATATGTAGTCCTTCGACCTAAGATCATCAAGGTTCCCTACATGTGAGTCACATACTTTGATACTTTCCTTTGTTGCTCGTAACTGAGTGAACTTGAAGGAGGTCATTGGGTATGTCACATATCATGCGGAGGGATTTGTATGATCAAGATGGGATTTGTCCCTCCTATGTAACGGGAGTGATATCTTCGGGCCCCTTGATAGAGTGAGACTTAGAAAATGCATGGCCATGCTCGGATGAGTTGATATACGATATCAATGTCATCAGTTTAAGTTGGTCTACTCGGTAATCAAGAAACCAAAGATTGGGCTATACGAGAGTGACACATTCCATGTCTCGTGCTTAGTCTTGATATCTTGGACAAAGGGACAATGGCATATATCGGTGATGATCATAAAGGTTTAGTCGAATTCACCGACAATCTTGTCACTTGGGTAGCAATGATGTGTTGCTAGACACCGCTCATTGCTTATGATCATAAATGTGATTTATGATCATTGCCAACATGGCAAGAGCCTATTGGGTCGCACACATAGAGCTATTTGGATCATTAGAGTGCATGGGCTAATTATTTGGGTTATGGTTTCACTTTAATTTCGTATTAATAATGGGCCCAAGAGTTGAGCCATTATTAAGCCCGAAATTAAATCCTAATTGGATTAGGGCTTTGAAACCCATTAGGCCTGGAAGTTGAGTCTCACTATAAATACAACTTTTAAGTGAGAAATTCGCAGGTCTCCTTGCCCTAGCCTCCCAAAAAGGACAGCCACACTCTTCTCTTGCAATTCCTTGGAGGACGCAAGCTAGCACTGCGAGCGCAAGAGAAACGCATCTGTCGGGACGTGGTGGAAGCGTGGTGATCCCGAGAGGCTCGTGTGGATACCATAGAGAGCTTGAACACGTCAACTGTTCAGGTTTTGTGATTCAACTCTACAGTTGAGTGAGAGATCTCAACCGAAAATTAGGTATGAAAATTTTCGAACACCCGGTTTACCCCGTTTCACTTGGATCCTGGAGGGTTTCGGTTAAATTCCTGCTGCGCTGTTTGGCTCCCGAAACCCAACAGTGGTATCAGAGCTACTGGTGAAACCCTAAATCGGGATTGAGTGTTGAATCGCATGATGCTATGTGTTCGGTTGCTTTTCGGCCATGATTAATTAGATTGATTCATGATGCATGAAACCTGGAATTCGTAATGAACATATGAGATATATGAAGAAACGACACTAATTGGTTAATGAGATTAACCTCGAAATTGAATGGTATGAGATACCTATATGGATTAGGATTCTTGCAATAGTTGCAAAAACCCTAGCTTTGGTTCGGATTCGGCCTGTTCGGGCACCGAAAGTAAGGTATTTTTGGTGGCTCGAATGGAGGAGTCTCGGGTGCCTACTTGCTCGAAATAGAAGATTTCAGGCTAAGCATTTGTAAGAAAATTTTTTGCGCTAGGCGGGCGCTGCCCCCCACAACCCCCGCAAAGGTGGCTCCCCTTGACCCCGTCCGCTAATTGGTCAGCGGAACCACCGCCCACTGACCGGCCAGCGGGACCGCCGTATGCGAAGCGCCACATAAATAAAAACTGGTTAATCAACGCACGAAAATTGGCATGCATCTTTGTTGAATGAGATTTGACATGATATGCTGATTGGTGTTTGAAGCATGGTGCATGGTTATAGCCCTTGATTGGTTGTACTTGTAAATACGGCCTGCGAGTCGTGCCTTTTCTTATCACTCTCATTGTACATTCTCTTCTCACCTTACTCCCCTCGAATGTAACTCGAGGTTTCTATTATTGATGTAATGGTGCATTATGGGATCATCCAAGGTGGTATGTCCAAGGATCATCCAAGGTGGTATGTCCAAGGAGGTGACAACAAAAGGGCAACCAAGAAAGGAAGAGAAGGAGCTTGTGAAGACTCTTTTCTTTTCTTAGGCTTTTATGATATTCTCATTGGCTTGAGAATATCGCATAGTTTGGGCTATAACCATGTCACGTTTACTTTCTTGTAAGCATGAGATGCATGTTTTATATTTGTATGTGATGCATGTATAAGACAACCGGAGATAACAAATTGGTGAGATCAAAAGAAAAAAATCCCTCAAACAAATATTAAGTCATTAAATGTGATGCCTTCCAAATGTTGGCACTCGTCAAGACTTTGATCAACATTAGGTGGGTTTGCCAAAGCAAAGCACCTATGTTCATCTTGGTAAGGCGCGATGGGATAATAGTGATATCCAAACTGCTAACTTTGGGTTCGACTTAACTAAGTCATCCTAATAGGATTAGGGACTTAGAGGCATAGAGTTGGGCTTAAGTTCATGAGATGAGCTTGGACAAGTGTTGTTCACCCAACTATCCAAGAGTTGCATAAGATGCAATTGGCAAGGAGTTGCCTACCTAAATAGCTGTAACTTGAGAGAAAAGCCAAAGCTGACTCAGGTTGTGGTCAAATATGGATCTTGGCCCACTAGAATACCTTAGCGCCGAGGTGTTCCGAAATAATATCGAGGGTTATTATTTTGAGGAAAATAGTGGGAGTATCGTTTAATAAAAGTCCTTATTAAATGAATTAAAATACATGACTCTTACACTGCATATTTACTGTTGTAGATAACCATGGCACAAAACACATCGACACTTTCGTTGCGATCGATCCTTGAGAAGGAAAAACTGAATGGGACCAACTTTCTCAAATGGTACCGAAACTTGAGGATAGTCCTCAAACAAGAGAGAAAGGCTTATGTCCTAGAGCAGCCCATTCCGAATGAGCCTGCTGCCACTGCTCCAAGAGCTGAAAGGGATGCTCACAAGAGGCATTCTGATGATGCTTTGGATGTTGCATGCCTCATGCTTATTACCATGGAATCTGAGCTTCAGAAGCAACATGAGAACATGGGGGCGTTCGATATGATCGAACATCTCAAAATGCTTTTCCAAGAGCAAGCTAGGCATGAGAGGTTTGAGACCTCTAAGGCATTGTTTCAGTGCAAGATGTCTGAGGGAAGTCCCGTGGGTCCTCATGTGCTCAAGATGATTGGGTACATTGAGAATCTTGAGAATTTGGGATTTGCTCTTCAGAAAGAGTTGGCTATTGATGTAGTCTTGCAATCGTTGCCTGAAAGCTACAGTCAGTTCGTCATGAACTATAACATGAACGACCTTGACAAGTCCCTCCCTGAATTGCTCAACATGTTGAGAACTGCTGAGCAAAACCTTAAGAAGGCTAAGCCCATTTTGATGGTTCAAAAGGGCAAGGGAAAGGGAAAAGCCAACAAGAAGAAGGATAAAGCTAATGGAAAGTCCAATGCTAATTCTTCTTCAGCTGCACTGAAACCAAAGGGTGGTGTGGCAAAGGAAGGGGAGTGCTTCCATTGTAAGCAACCTGGACACTGGAAGCGCAATTGCAAGCTCTATCTTGAAGAACTTGCTAAGGAAAAGGGAAGTAAGACTTCCACTTCAGGTATTTTTGTTATAGAGGCTAACTTTTCTACTTCCTCATCTTGGGTATTGGATACTGGATGTGGATCTCACATTTGTGCAAATGTGCAGGATCTAAGTAGAAGTAGAAGATTGGCCCGAGGTGAAGTGGACCTACGTGTTGGAAATGGAGCAAGGGTTGCTGCCTTAGCCGTAGGGACTTATGTTCTCACTTTACCTAGTGGATTAGTTTTAGAATTAGACAACTGCTACTTTGTGCCTACTATTAGTAGAAATTTGATTTCTGTTTCTTGTTTGGACAAGAAAGGTTTTTCATTTATAATAAAGGACAAATGTTGTTCTATTTATTTGAATGAAATCTTTTATGGTAGTGCTCAACTTAGCAATGGGTTGTATGTTCTAGACCTCGAAGATCCAATCTATAATGTGAATACCAAGAAGGTCAGATTAAATGATTCAAACCCGACCTATCTCTGGCACTGTCGCTTGGGCCATATAAATGAGACCCGCATATCCAAGCTCCATAAGGATGGACTCTTGGACTCATTTGATTTTGAATCATATGAGACATGTGAGTCATGTTTGTTGGGCAAGATGACCAAAGCCCCATTCACAGGGCAAAGTGAAAGGGCTAATGACTTACTAGGACTCATACATAGTGATGTATGTGGCCCTATGTCTACACAAGCTAGAGGAGGTTTCCAATACTTCATTACTTTCACTGATGACTTCAGCAGATATGGCTATGTGTATCTTATGAGACACAAGTCAGAATCCTTTGAAAAGTTCAAAGAATTCAAGAATGAAGTAGAGAATCAACTCGGGAAGAGTATCAAAGTGCTTCGATCAGATCGAGGTGGAGAGTACTTGGATCGAGAATTCCTTGACTATCTGAAGGAGTGTGGTATAGTATCACAACTCACTCCACCAGGTACACCTCAATGGAATGGTGTATCTGAAAGGAGAAATCGAACTCTGTTAGACATGGTTCGCTCTATGATGAGTCAAGCTGACCTTCCAAACTCCTTTTGGGGACATGCTCTAGAGACAGCCGCTTTTACACTAAACCGAGTTCCATCTAAATCGGTTCAAAAGACACCATATGAGATATGGAGTGGGAGGCGTCCCAATTTGTCTTTTATGAAGATTTGGGGCTGTGACGCTTATGTGAAACGTCAATCCTCTGACAAACTAGGGCCCAAATCTCAAAAATGCCTTTTTGTTGGGTATCCCAAAGAAACAAAGGGTTACTATTTCTACAATCCTTCTGAGCAAAAAGTGTTTGTTGCTCGAACTGGTGTCTTTTTAGAGAAAGAGTTTATCTCTAAAGGAAACTAGTGGGAGGAAAGTAGAACTTGAAGAAATTCAAGAACAACAAGGAGACATCGAACCTGAAATGGAACCTGAACAGACACCACAAGATGTTGTGGTTCAAGAGTCTGTTCCTGTAGCACAGAGCCCACGTAGGTCTGGTAGGATTCGGCGTGAGCCCGAGAGATATGGATTTCTCGTGACTCACACTGGTGATGTGATGCTCATGGATCAGGATGAGCCCACAACCTACCAACAAGCTATGTCGGGGCCTGACTCTGAGAAGTGGCTAGTGGCCATGAAATCCGAGATGGAATCCATGTATGAAAACCAAGTATGGACTTTGGTTGACCCACCTGAAGGGGTAAAACCCATAGGGTGCAAATGGGTTTTCAAGAAGAAAACTGACATGGATGGTAATGTGATTACCTTTAAGGGACGATTGGTTGCAAAAGGTTTCAAGCAAATTCATGGTATTGACTATGATGAAACTTTTTCACCAGTTGCTATGCTTAAATCCATCCGAATTTTGTTTGCTATTGCTGCACACTATGATTATGAGATATGGCAAATGGATGTCAAAACTGCATTCCTAAATGGAAAGCTACTTGAGGATGTGTACATGACACAACCTGAGGGTTTTGTCACTCCTGAGAATGCCAATAAAGTGTGCAAGTTGCAAAGGTCCATTTATGGACTGAAGCAAGCTTCTCGAAGTTGGAATCTTCATTTTGATGAATGCAATCAAAGAGTTTGGTTTTATCAAAAATGAAGATGAACCTTGTGTCTACAAGAAGGTTAGTGGGAGCGCTATTGTCTTCTTGGTGTTGTATGTAGATGACATACTACTCATCGGGAATGACATTCCTGAGCTACAGTCTGTGAAGACTTGGCTGGGGAAATGTTTCTCTATGAAGGACTTGGGTGAAGCAGCCTATGTGTTAGGCATCAGGATCTATAGAGATAGATCTAGAAAGCTTCTTGGCCTAAGTCAAAGTACATATATTGACAAGGTGCTAAAGAGGTTTAGCATGCAAGATTCCAAGAAAGGATTCTTGCCCATGTCACATGGTATCACTCTTTCTAGATCTCAGTGTCCGAGTACACCCGAGGAGAGAGAGCGCATGAGTAAGATTCCATATGCCTCAGCAATTGGATCTATCATGTATGCCATGATATGTACTCGTCCCGATGTCTCATATGCTTTGAGCATGACGAGTAGGTACCAATCGAACCCCGGTGAGAGTCACTGGACAGCTGTTAAGAACATCCTTAAGTACTTACGAAGGACTAAGGATGCATTCTTGGTCTTTGGAGGTGAAGATGAGCTCGTTGTAAGGGGTTACACCGATGCAAGCTTCCAATCCGATAAGGATGATTTTAGATCGCAATCTGGTTATGTGTTTTGTATTGGTGGTGGTGCTGTGAGCTGGAAGAGTTCAAAGCAAGAGACAGTAGCTGACTCTACAACAGAATCTGAGTACATTGCCGCCTCTGATGCTGCGAAGGAGGCAGTTTGGATCAAGAAGTTCATCACTGAACTTGGAGTGGTTCCAAGCATTACCGACCCGATAGAGCTCTATTGTGACAACAATGGAGCAATCGCACAGGCTAAGGAACCTCGATCTCACCAGCGATCCAAACACATACTCCGACGCTATCATCTCATCAGGGAGATCATCGAGAGGGGTGATGTAAGGATATGCAGGACTTCGACAGATAGCAACATTGCTGATCCACTGACAAAGCCCCTTACGCAGCAAGAAGCATGATAGCCATTCTAGGTCCATCGGTATTAGATACATGGATGATTGGCTTTTAGTGCAAGTGGGAGATTGTTAGTGTTGTGCCCAAAAAGCCAATCATGAGATGATTGTATTTTTTGCACATTGAGTCATGATATTTTATTAAGGCATTAATCCAGCAATTATGTTTGTTGTTTTGTTTCTGCGTAACTTAACAAACATAATTGTAACCCTAGAATAATGATATTCTTAAACGTCCCTGGTCTAGTATTATTGTGGAGCGGGTTGCAATAATACATAACGACTAGCATATGTGGAGACTAATATGAGATATGTAGTCTACATATGGGTACAAGTTGGAGAACTTGTGTACTGGACCGACCCACCATGAGAACACTACATGGATCGTTATATGAGTGTCATAAGTGATTCTCATAGTGATCATGGTATATGTAGTCCTTCGACCTAAGATCATCAAGGTTCCCTACATGTGAGTCACATACTTTGATACTTTCCTTTGTTGCTCGTAACTGAGTGAACTTGAAGGAGGTCATTGGGTATGTCACATATCATGCGGAGGGATTTGTATGATCAAGATGGGATTTGTCCCTCCTATGTAACGGGAGTGATATCTTCGGGCCCCTTGATAGAGTGAGACTTAGAAAATGCATGGCCATGCTCGGATGAGTTGATATACGATATCAATGTCATCAGTTTAAGTTGGTCTACTCGGTAATCAAGAAACCAAAGATTGGGCTATACGAGAGTGACACATTCCATGTCTCGTGCTTAGTCTTGATATCTTGGACAAAGGGACAATGGCATATATCGAGTGATGATCTTCTGGAGTTCTACCCACACTTGAGGCATATTCAATTCAGGTGGATGGTTTACTGCTTTTTGTCACCTTTGAGATACTCGATCACCCATTCTTTGATCTTCATTTCTTATGCCATGTCTTTGCTCGTGAGGAGGTGTTCAGAGTTCTAGGTCATCCCTCCTTGTCACCACCATTTTCTTGTGTCATGATAATCAAGAAAGAACAATATTTACTTTTTGTTAGGTACTTAACACTAAAAGCAGCCCCAACTAAGCTCTGTATTTGCCACTATATGCTTTATGTCATATACGCATAAACCTTGTTAAACCATGCTATGATACCATCTTCTGTTAGCACTCTTATGTGATAGTAAATTTTTATTGCAATTGACCATTCCTAGGTGTGTCAGAGCCTGAGGTCAATAGCATGTTCTGTATGTCAACCAGAACAATGCTAGTAAGATGTAGATACATGTATAGTGGTCCAACCATAGTACACAAATTTACATTAAGCTTTCTTGGTAGGGAAGACAATGGCCAAACACCTTAGGTTGAATGTTGTCTGACAATTTTCTTGACCGAGTATGCACTTAAACATAAATTGTTACCCACTCTGGGGTAGTCCAATTATGGTGCCAAAATTCTGCATTTAAAACTTCTAGGGTTGGCATCTTCTGTAGGCCATTAGAACAATACCCTTAGTGTGCATACCCAAGTGGCTCTCTTGGGCACTATGTAAATGCATGCTTATTGGTCCAACCATTACACACATATTCACATTTTATGCACACCATGGCAGCAAGGAAGGAAAACACTAGCACAAGTCTTACTCTTGGCTATCACAAATTAGGCAATCTTGTTAAGTTTAAGTAATTAGCCACTGCATTTGAAACTTCCTCTAAAAAAATGTATTAATCTAGACAAGAAACCCTATTTTGTCTACTTCAATATCAAGTAGGGACTTAAACCAAACCAGGGAATTTGGTTTTACATCAATAGCCCAGCTATGGACCAAGTTATAGATTTTTTAAGTTTGTTACAAAATTCTGACCAAATGAACAGTAACTTAGCCAACTTTGCAATGTCATAACTTTGGCTACATGGCTCCAAATGTAGAAATTCCAAATCCCAGTTGAACCTCTAGATGTGCTCTAAGTGTGGCAAGAATGTCGTTCCAATATTCATTTTACACATGGAGATATAGAACTTTGAGTGCAGATCAAAATTCTGGTCACTTTATGACCATTTTGCCCATATGAAATTTCAAATGTGTGCAAACACTTCATTCACAAGGGGTAAACCCACCAAGGCTATCCTATACATTTCTAACAAACATAAGAATTACATGCTCTTGCATCTAGCAACTTTATGTGGCCAAAATAGAATTTACAACAAGCAGCCTATCATTCACACTTAAACAGCTTGTGCACCACATTCACATACACAGCAAAACAGTCTTCAAATGTTCATGTAATTGTTTTAACTTTACATGTCTTACATGTACATGCATCCATGCACTACATAATGGCATTAGCTCAGCTACAAAACACACCCAAGTTACAGGAGAGCTTTATACACAATGCACTCCAGAAACAGGATGTTGGACTATTGCTGCATAACACAGTAAGCACCATCACTAAAAATACCAAAAGTGCTCCTAAAATCACCGAAATTTCTAGATCACAACTAGGTACATGGAAGTCCAAATAACTGAAATTTTGGATCAAAAATCAAACTACAAAGGTCAATTTGAATGTGATATTTCTACTAGATCTCAAATGCACAAATTTGAGGGGAATAAGTTTCATTGTGAAACTTAGCAAGGAGAACACTTATTGACACGGCCGTCCTTGGCCCCTACCCAAGAAGCCTATGAGAGCTGGTCTCACGGTGGTTGCAATTGGTTAGTTGTATATGTGCACGGATTAAAATCCCGTGATACTAGTTGATTAACCTAGAATATGCAAAATGCATGCCCTTCATGCTTTGAATTCGATTAACAAAATTTCATAAGACATCGACTTAGCCAAAAAATTTCCAAAGAAATTAAGTTCAAATAGCCAAAGCATACAAAATCAATATTTATGTGAGTTTACAACACATAAACAACTGTGTGGGACCATTCATACATAAAGTAGATTAATGCCCTCACCCAAGAGTAACCCTAGAGTCTAGGACTCCTCAAAATATAGACAATGAAGGCAGCTAAGAGTACTATATATACAAGCCGCAACTGAGATCTTCTTGAGCTAACTCCTACCTTGGATGCAAGTCCCAGTGGTGAGTCACAAAAGTCTTTATCCAGATGGTGCTAGGCTCTGTAGCCAAAGGAAGACTCTAGTTAGTACTGTTACTTAACTAACAAGTTACCTATGTAGGCTAGAATCATAGAGATTCTCAAGTACAATATCTGCAACAAGAGCTAACTACCATGATAACCCTCAGTGGTTACCCAGCCCAACAACTTTAGAATCTGCACAACATAACTAGGGAGTGAGAATTTAAACATTCTTAGTAAGGGTCTTCAGTGTACCTACAAAAAAATTACTAAGGACTTCACATATGATAACATATGTAACCTGCTATGAGCTCATACAGCTTGAGGGTTTAATATATGCATATACCTACATCCCTTGAGACCTCTCCTCATCTTGGTCCTTGAACTACAAGGGATTGCCTTGTCTTCTAGCAAGCTTAGCTTGCTAGCCTAACTGGTGATAAATCACCAGTTGAACCTCTCCCACTTATGTTGTACGGGGCCACTATGGTGGGACTATTATAGACTAGGCCATAAAGACCTTGTAGACTAGGTGCACTAAGGTTTCACCTTGCAACCTCATGGCTAATAGCACGGCTAGGTCGCCAAGGGTTCTAAACCTCTCACCCAAGCTAGTGGTACTTAGTTGTGATCCTTAGTAAACTATTTTTCTTCCTTGTAGTAGAAGTAACCATCAAATGTTATAAAACTCAAGAAAACTTCTAGGTCTCGAAGGACTTTTGTAAGTTTTGGAGTACCCCCAGAATGCTTAGACCCCAAGGTACCCTAAGAACCCCCTTAGGTCTCCCTTCGACCTTTTTAGCAAAAACTAGAAACTTCAACCAATATGCCTTTGGCAACATGTCGCCACAGTTGGTAACGTTTTGCCAGCTTTCCTGTCACGGTGATGCATCATGGGTACTGACGACGATCGGTGACGCATCGCCAATACTTGCGACAGCCCAGAAACTTCCCAGTTTTGCTGCTACGAATTTTGGACACTTCCCAAACATATCAAACATGCTTGGATAGCCTCCAAACTTCACATACATGTAAAACATGTTGCATAGATCACAACCAACTATCACAAGCCAATCTAGGATGCATTATAACATCATCCCAATCATCATAAACTTCATAGTCAACCATAATTCAACCTTGCCCACTAACTAATGCTATTGCTAGAACTACTCGAATTCATCAAGCAAACTCATTCCAAAAGCATTAATTGAACTAAAAAACATAACTCCCTTACCCTAACTTCACTTCACAAGCAAGAAACAAGTAACTCTTCCTAAAAAATTTGAGTTCTACAAACCTTCACCTAGTTCCAAGCAAATATGTGCACAAAACATCAAATTACTAACTTCTAATCAAAACCCAATCCCCCAATCAACTAATAAAATTGAAATCAATCAAGAACACATTGATTATATCGTATCAAAAATATGGGATAGAAGGAAACGTGCTTCCAAGCTCCAAAACCATGATTTTATGCTTGAAACAAGCTTCCAATGGCCTATACACTTATGGTGGCCCATCTTTTCACTAAAAACTCTTGATTTTGGCCTCAATTGGATGAAGAAATGATGGTGTGAAGGATGAACTCGGGTTATGGCAGCCATCCCCCACTTTAGCATCTTATAAACCATATTCAACACTTAAGCCACCAAGGTATTGGACATGGAACATTTAAACCCCCTTATTTTGATAACCTTAGTCATTCTTCATCAATTTTGTTTATTTCTACTAAGTTTGGGTTAAAGTTAAAAGTTAGGTTATAAAAACTCATTTTTAACCACTCAGGACTTAGCCCGACTTGTCAAGATGCAAAATTACCATTTTTCCCCCAAACCTCATTTAGTGCATTAACCTTTTCGGAACTTAGTGAACTTTGCTAAAATTTCATATTCTTGCTATGTAAACTTGAATTAAGGTTCCAAACTTAATTTAGAGCAGTTGGCCTTCCTCAAGCATGCTTCCTACTAGTAGGACCGTAACACTTGTACCTTTAAGGTAGTGCAACCCTTGGAATCACCCACATCCAAATACACTAAAACACAAGAAATAGAATGCAAATATCCAATATAGAGCATCCAAATGCTACAGCCAAACATGAACAACAGACACATGAGATGTGGCAGTGACAATATGCATTGTTTAGTCCGTAAAACATGCAATAAACATATTCAAATCACTATGGCAGCCCTCCTTAAGCATAATATTGGTCTTAGGATAGTTTTAACACTACTTAGTACAAACTTTGGACTCTAGAAACCCTTAAATTCACTGCCATCACTATGCACTTCACACTAGGTCACAAAACCTTCACTAAGTGCACTCCCCTCACTAAGCTTCATTCATCAAGCACTTGGCTCTCTTCCAAACTTAGCCCTAGCTCAATGGATGTTTGAATAATATACTAAACATTCCATGAGAGCAAGAGAATTCCTTACCTTGATTGTATGGCAAAATTAGAGATTGATCCTACGTGCACTTAAATCTTAGCACCAAATAGCTTCCAATTGCCCTATGTTGCTTTCAATTGCTTCTAACTTCAAGCTTGGAGTTATGGTGGCTATGGAGAAGCTGTGGAGGTGAAGTTAGCTGTTGTGGGTCGAATATGGGAGAAGCAAAGTAGAAATTGGCTACTTTAAGAGGCTTAACCAAGCTTTGGTGCACTAGTCACCCTTAATAGCCTTAATTAAGCTTTATGTCATTTTCCTTACTTCTAAACCATGGTTTATTTCCTTAAACTCATGGCCCACATTTGACACCTTTTCCCCTTGCCATGGCCGACCTTACTAGTATGAGAGAACTCCAAATTGCTTCCATTTGACTCAAGTCAAAAGCTTGAACATCCTAAGGCTTACACTAGGACACTTTAGCCCTTAATGCCTTTTCTATTTTCTTTGTCCAAACTTATCTTCCATAAGCAATTTAGTCCTCCAATAGCACTTTCATACCATTCATATCCTTCCCATAAGTCTCCAAAGCTCTTTCTTGAGAGTTTTGCAATTGAGTACCCAAATTTCCAAAACCTTACAAAAAAAGTCCAAAGGTTGGTTGACAAACAAGCAATCCTTAAGGATTTTCTTGGGGGCCAAGTTACCAACTTAGAACACTTTTAAGGAGGTGTTGATCATGCCTTTTACCCCTCACACTTCAATCACTATGGTAAGAATTACCCAATATAATGGTTTTTGACCATTATACCACACATTGTAATTCTCTCATTTTTGTGAGGTGGTAACATAAGCACTTGCACTCATAGTACACTTAGTACCCTTTAATGTGTCCAAATAAGCATGCCATGCCAATCTCAACTGCTACCCATGTCTCACTCTACCCTAAAGGTTTTAAAAGCTTTTAAATACTTAAAAATTCATAGGCAAACAATTTTGAAATATTTAAACCTTTTAAAAATGTGTTTATTGATTTTACAAACTATCCGAGTAAAATGACCAAATGTACACAACTAACTTTGGAAGGGCCTAACTTGAGTTACAGGGCTTTAAATTAAGTGATTCAGAAGCCAAATTCTTCTTATTTAAGAGTTCTATGATTTACCCAAATTTCATAACTGAACTCAACTTGTACGAAAAGTTATAGCTCTTAGACCACAAGATACTCATAAATGTGCAACAAAACCCTAAAATGTCCTTACAATGTTTCATAATAAATTGCACACTTCGAATTTAGGTACAAACATAATATGGGTTGCTCCAAACAAGTATGGGACACCTATTAAAAATACTCCCCTAACTTTAAATCCATTCCAAATGCATGTAACTCAAATTCCATCCAAACAACCATAAACAACATAATGGCTATAATTGCACGATACGGTTCAAAATAACATCTTCATTGCTTCAATTGACATCATACAACATACATGGTTAATTTACATGCATAGATGCATGGTACATTAACCCTAGCTTAGTTGGGTACTCATAGTAGCTTCGTGGTGGTCTTTGCACTACACAGTACACTGTAGAAGCTTTGAAAAGCAACACAATATGTACTAACACTAAAATTAGAAAATGTGCACTAAAAATCATGTTAATTTTATGTTTAATACAAAAAATACTAAAGATCATATACTTGATCTAGCAATAGAATATTGAACTTACAAGTATTAGGCCTAAAGCTCTTTTCCCAAATCCCCTAAAATGAAAACACTAGGTGGTAAGTTCTCTTGTGAAAAGCTAATAAGGGCTTTAAGTTAAAGTGGTCATTTGAAACTTATAACATCAAATCTAAAGACACAAAAACACATCAGAAAAACATATATGCATCAATATACCGTTACTATGGACACACTAATGATCATCACAACCATATGAGTTGTGATACACATAATTCTTTAGGGTTAGTCCAAATGTTTTAATAAATCATTAAATCAACACTATGGTAGCCCTCCTCAAGCTTTCACTTGGTCTTATGAGGCTTCAAGTCATAACTAGTACTATGTTGGGCTGTAGAAACCCTTTAGATAGGCTACAATCTTTTCATGGAAATCAATAGGGTGAAAACCTTTCCACACCGCAATCCCCTTAACCCATACATTGCTCCTTGAGGTATATGCTCTTCCTCCAACCATGGTCTTAGCTTTAAGGATGTTTGACCACTGAGATTAAACAGCAATCAGTCCAAGAAACTCAGAAAACCCTTTCCTTAAGTGTTGAAACTGAAGAAACCTTTGAAAAGTTGAAAATTATGGTTTTCGGCACACTTGATGAGATTGGCATTTTTCTTTGCCTTCTTTTGAGCTCTTGAGCTATGGTGGCTATGAAGGATAGTGGATGACCTAAAGGAGGTGCTCTTGGCTAGTGGAGGCAGAATGGAAGGATGAAATCAAGGAAATGGAGATTTTTCTTTCTTTTTCCTATTTCATCTCCTTTTAACTTTGGTAAAAAAATTTTATGAGAATAACCATGATATTTCAAAAAATTTTAGGCTATTTTGGACTAGGGGTTGGAAGAATATAGATTTGCTCTAATTTTGACTTCGTCAATTGCTATTATGACCTTAAGATAAAGTTATGGACACTTGGGTACCTTAGTTGTTCGTAGTTCTTAAATAACTTTCTTTGCCTTCTTTGAGGAATTTGGTCACCAACAAGAAATTTAATACCATCCATGTGCTTCCACAAAGCCTTCTTTAAAATTTCTGCAATTGAGTGCCCAACCTTTGTAACCTTGGAACTCAGTCCATAGGTTACTTGCAAATTAAGCAATTCATTAAGGCTTTCTTAGGAACTAAGTTATCATTGTGTGCACAACTTACAGGAATCTGTGTTAAATACTTTACACTTAAAGCATATAAATTTTGGTCCTTATGTTATATTTTTCCTATTTTTTGAACGTGGTAACACTATACACTTCAAGAAGGGGTAATGTAGTGGCAGATGCCTTTAGTAGGATGTATATTGGAATAGTTAGTCTAAGGTTAAGGATGTGAAAACTAACAAGGTCAACCAATCACTTTATGTGAAAGATGGCTAAGTTTGTAAGAAGCTCACCTACACTCACTAGTCATTCAACCAAGTTGGTTGCAAGAGGTTACACATGCCCAAACTAAAGACCCTTGTCTAAAGGAATTTCAAGGGAAGAAAAAGGTAAATTATAGAAGCAGTTTAGTTATGACCATGGACTACTGAAGTTTAATGGGAGGCTATATGCACCTAGAATGAATGGAATGAAAGAGAAAATCCTACCTAAGGCCTATGCTAGTAGGCTATCAGTTGAATATCAGAAGCCCTGAAGCACATTGCAACCATTGCTCATTCCTGAAAGAAAGTTGGGATAAGTAATTATGGATTTCTTGTATTGGTTGCCACTGACAAATGGAAAACATAATGCTATCCAGGTGATCATAGATAGACTTACTAAGTCAGTACACTTTCTACCCATAGAGCTCACAGATTTAATGGATAAGCAAGTTGCTTATACATCAAGGAAATGGTTAGTCTTTATGACGTTCCAAATAGTATATTGTATAAAAGAGATACTAGATTTGCATAAAGGTTCCAAAAGGCTTTCCAGTAGCCCGCAGGGACATAAGCTAACCTTGGTTCAAACTAATATCCTAAAATAAATGGTCATTCTAAACAAATAGACGTTCAACACAAAATGGTGATGTAGATTCGAGTAGATATGCTAAGAATTTCACTAAATTTCAAAGGTTTTTATGTTACCACCTCACAAAAATGAGAAGATTACAAAGCATGACATAATGGTTAAGAACCATTATATTGTGCAATTCTCACTGTAATGATTGAAGTGTGACGGGTAAAATGCATGATAAAAACCTCCTTAAAAGCATTTTAAGTTGGTAACTTGGCCCCCAAGAAAAGCCTTAAGGATTGCTTGTTTGCCAACCAACCTATGGACTTTTTTGTAAGGTTTTGGAAATTTGGGTACTCAATTGCAAAACTCTCAACAAAAAGCTTCGGAGAGTTATGGGAAGGATATGAATGGTATGAAAATGCTATTCGATGACAAAATTGCTAATAGAAGACAAGTTTGGACAAAGAAAACACAATGGGCATTAAGGACCTAAGTGTCCTAGTGTAAGCCTTTGGATGTCCAAACTTTTGACTTAAGTCAAACAGTGAAATTGTGGGGTTATCCCAAACAAGGAGGGGTGACTATGGCATGGTGAGGAAGTCAAATGTGGCCCAAGAAATTAATACTAAGAAACCATGGTTTTGTTTCAAGGAAAATGACATAAAGCATGGTTAAGGCTATTAAGGGTGTTTAATGCACTAAAGCCCGTTTAAGTAGTCATTTCTTTCTTTTCATCTCCCATATTTGAACCGTACCAGCCACCACTCAGCTCCATAGCTCCTCCATAGCAACCATACCTCCAAGTTTCCAATTAGTTGCAATTAAAATCAAGAAAGAGCAATTGGAAGCTGATTGAAACTATTGTTTGGGTGCACGTAGGATCCAGCACAAATTTTGACATACCCATAATGTAAGGAGTTCTCTTGCTATCATGGACTATTTACTATATTATTTAGACATCCATGGAGCTAGGCATAAGTTTGAAAGGGAGCCAAGTGCTTGATCAACCAAGCTTAGTGAGGGGAGTGCACTTAGTGAAGGTTTTGTGACCTAGTGTGAAGTTCACAGTGATGGCAGCAAATTTAATGGTTTATAAAGACCAAATTTAGTACTAACTAGTTTTAAAACTCTACAAAGACCAAGCTCATGCTTGAGGTGGGATGCCATAGTGATTTGCATATGTTTACTGCATGTTTTATGGACTAACCACTGATATTTGTTGCTACCGCATACATGTGTTTGTTGTTTATGTTTGGCTGCTGCATTTGATTGCTATATGTTGGATATATGCATTGTGTTTCTTGTGTTTAAGTGTCTTTGAATGCATGTGATACCAAGGGTTACATTACCTTATGAGCATAAGTGTTCTCCTTACTAAGTTTGACAATGAAACTTACTCCCCTTAAATCTGCCCATTTCAGGTCTGGTAGAAAGATCATATTCAAACTGACCTTTTTGGTTTGATTTTTGTTCTTAAATTCCAATTATTTAATCTTCCTTGTATCTAGATGTGATATGGAAATTTTTGTGATTTTAGGAGCGCATTTGGTATTTTTAGTGATGGTCCTTATTGTGTTATGCAACGGCTGTCTAGCATCCTGTTTCTGGAGTGCATTGTGTCTAAAGCTCTCTTGTAACTTGGTTGCATGTTCTAGCTAAGTTAAGTCCATTATGTAGTACATGGATGCATGTACATGTGAGACATGTAAAGTTGAAACAAGCATGTGAATATTTGAGGACTATTTTGCTATGTATGTGAATGTGGTGCACAAGCTATCTAAGTGTGAATGATAGGCTGGTTGTTTGTAAATTCTGCTTTGCCCACATAAAGTTGCTAGATGTAGGAGCATGTAACTCCTATGTGTATTTGACATGTATGGGATAGACTTGGAGGGCTTACCCCTTGTGGTTGAAGTGTTTGCACACTTATGAAATTTTGTATGGGCAAAATGATCATAAAGTGGATAGAATTTTGACCCTGCACTCAAAGTTACATATCTCCTTGTGTAAAATAAATCTTGGTGTGAAAATTTGACCACACATATGGAACATTTAGAGGCTTAACTGGGCTTTTGAATTTTTTCATTTGGAGCCCTGTACCCAAAGTTATGATGTTGCAAACTTGGCTAAGTTACTGTTCATTTGGTCAGAATTTTGTAACCAACTTTAAGAATATATAATTTAGTCCATAGGTGGGCTATTGATGTAAAACAAAATTCCTTGGTTTGATTTAAGTCTCTAAATGATATTTACATGAAGAAAATAGGGGTACATGGCTAGATTTATATAGTTTTTTGGAGGAAGTTTCAGGTGCAATGGCTAGTTACTTAAACTTAACAAGATTGCCTAGTGTGTGGCAGCCAAGATAAATACTTGTGCTAGTGTTTTCCTCCCTTGCTGCCATGGTGTGCATAAAATGTGAATATGTGTGTAATGGTTAGACCAATATGCATGCATTTACATAGTACCTAAGAGGGCCACCTGCGTATGCACACTAAGGGTATTATTTTAATGGTCGACCAAACATACCAACCTTAGGAGTTTTAAATGCACAATTTTGGCACCATACCTAGACTACCCCAGAGAGGGTAACAAATGTTGGTATCAGATCATGGTTTTTACATGTACATATAGTTTCATTTGCATGCTAGCTACATACATGAACTCAGTTTGGTCATCTGATAGTGTTAAGTACCATTAAACTACCTGTGATATTTATATGTGCTCTATGATGAATCACGAACAGGAAGTAAACATGGTTGCCACAAGGAGAGGGGAACCACCCCTAAGGCCTCATAATGAACCTAGGCAAGAAAGAAATGGATAGGAAAGGGGTAATTAGGGCTAACAGGGGGCACCACAACCCTGAAGTGCCCAGGTTTGGTTAAAGGTTCATAGGAACTTAGCTCTAATCATTGAAAACTTAGTAAGACTAATTCAAGCACAACATCAAGGAGTGTAAGTAGTTACAGCTGAAGTAGTTCAAAGTGCACAGCAACAACCATAGGGAGAGGCTAGGAACAAATCTGAACATGCTCCTTTTGGAAGATTGGGAAATAGAAATAATGAAGTTGATGAAGTGGAAGATGAAGATAGGAGAAATCCTAGAGGAAGAAGAGTATGATCTGAGATGGGTCAGGTGCCCAAGGCCAATTCCTCAGTCTATGACCATTCCTCCACCAGGAATAAGATTGAAGAACATCATGAGAGAAGGGGCAGGAGAAGGCATAGAGTGTTAGTATTGTGCCCAAAAAGCCAATCATGAGATGATTGTATTTTTGCACATTGAGTCATGATATTTTATTGAGGCATTAATCCAGCAATTATGTTTGTTGTTTTGTTTCTGCGTAACGTAATAAGCATAATTGTAACCCTAGAATAATGATATTCTTAAACGTCCTTAGTCTAGTATTATTGTGGAGCGGGTTGCAATAATACATAATGACTAGCATATGTGGAGACTAATATGAGATATCTAGTCTACATATGGGTACAAGTTGGAGAACTTGTGTACTGGACCGACCCACCATGAGAACACTTCATGGATCATTATATGAGTGTCATAAGTGATTCTCATAGTGATCATGGTATATGTAGTCCTTCGACCTAAGATCATCAAGGTTCCCTACATGTGAGTCACATACTTTGATACTTTCCTTTGTTGCTCGTAACTGAGTGAACTTGAAGGAGGTCATTGGGTATGTCACATATCATGCGGAGGGATTTGTATGATCAAGATGGGATTTGTCCCTCCTATGTAACGGGAGTGATATCTTTGGGCCCCTTGATAGAGTGAGACTTAGAAAAATGCATGGCCATGCTTCGGATGAGTTGATATACGATATCAATGTCATCAGTTTAAGTTGGTCTACTCGGTAATCAAGAAACCAAAGATTGGGCTATACGAGAGTGACACATTCCATGTCTCGTGCTTAGTCTTGATATCTTGGACAAAGGGACAATGGCATATATCAGTGATGATCATAAAGGTTTAGTCGAATCACCGACAATCTTGTCACTTGGGTAGCAATGATGTGTTGCTAGACACCGCTCATTGCTTATGATCATAAATGTGATTTATGATCATTGCCAACGTGGCAAGAGCCTATTGGGTCGCACACATAGAGCTATTTGGATCATTAGAGTGCATGGGCTAATTATTTGGGTTATGGTTTCACTTTAATTTCATATTAATAATGGGCCAAACAGTTGAGCCATTATTAAGCCCGAAATTAAATCCTAATTGGATTAGGGCTTTGAAACCCATTAGGCCTGGAAGTTGAGTCTCACTATAAATACAACTTCTAGTGAGAAATTCGCAGGTCTCCTTGCCCTAGCCTCCCAAAAGGACAGCCACACTCTTCTCTTGCAATTCCTTGGAGGACGCAAGCTAGCACTGCGTGCGCAAGAGAAACGCATCTGCCGGGACGCGGTGGAAGCGTGGTGATCCCGAGAGGCTCGTGTGGATACCATAGAGAGCCTGAACACGTCAACTGTTCAGGTTTTGTGATTCGACTCTACAGTTGAGTGAGAGATCTCAACCGAAAATTAGGTATGAAATTTTCGAACACCCGGTTTACCCCGTTTCACTTGGATCCTGGAGGGTTTCGGTTAAATTCCGCTGCGCTGTTTGGCTCCCGAAACCCAACATAGAGAGCATCACCAAGCTGAGGAGTCTCACAGATGTAGGAGATAGAGAGTAAAGGATCTGGAAGGTCTGGATGAGGTCAGATTGCTAGAGACATTCCAAGGACTAAGGCTTGGATAGTTTGACGGAAGAGCAGGACCAGAAAGAACAAGGAGTTGTTAATCTTCATAAAAAAGATGTTTGAGAGGATGCTCCCCAGTTGCATCAAGAAAGTGTCACTAGCTACTTACAATTTGGTAGGCAGTGTAGAGATGTGGTGGAGGAGCACCAGAGATAGGTATGCTTTCCAGAAAGGGAGAAGGCCAGTAAGAGATATTGAGATGAGCTGGCTAGAGTTGACACAGCTATTCCAGGAGCAGTACATCAGTGATGCCATCAAGGATATGAAACAAGCTGAATTTGATGCTCTAAGGCAGGACAACCTCAGTGTCCTAGAGTATGAGCACAAATTCAATCAGTTGGTGAGGTATGCTCCTCAGTATGATGGACTAGAGGAATTGAAGGCCAAAAGATTTGTCAAAGGCCTAAAGTCAGATATTAGAAAGACTGTTAGACCTTTTGGAGCAGTTACATACTATGAAGTAGTGAAGAAAGCTTTATTAGTAAAGCAAGAGGAATATGAGACTAAGTACTCTCCCAGTGGACCAGGGGAAAGTAGTCAACCAGGAGGCAAGCAGAAGAAGCCACCACATGGTAAAGGAATTGCCAAGAGTTCCTATTTTGGTGGTGAGGGCAAGGTTAAGGGGAAGTTCATTGGCCTAAGGTGCCCTAAGTGTATAAGGTTTCATGGAAAGAAGCCTTGCTACATTGATACCCAAGTGTGTCTAAGATGTGGATCCATGGATCATTGGATCAAAGACAGCCCACAGGCTCAAAGGAGGCCAGAAGACCAAGGTCAAGTAAGACCTATTGGGGTAGGACCTAGAGGAGGAGCACCAAGGGAGGGACAGCAGAGGCCAGTTCCTCCAATGCCTCGGCCTCTAGTGCAAAGAGCTGGCAGAGTCTTCTAAGTGGAGAGGGAAGAGACATCAGAGCAGGGAGAAGTACTAAGAGAAGTGGACAGAATTCCTGTTGTGAGAGACTTCCACTAGTCTTTCCTAAAGACCTGCCAGGTATTCCTCCACAATGGGAGATTGAATTTGAAATCAAGCTGCAACCAGAAGCTAGTCCAATATCCATACCTCCTTATGATATTACAGAATCCCAATCACAGAGATGAATGAGCTCAGGAAACAACATGATGAACTTCTTGAAAAAGGGTTCATAAGGCTAAGTGTTTCTATTGGGTTTTTCAGGAGCCAAACAGCGCAGCGGAATTTAACCGAAACCCTCCAGGATCCAAGTGAAACGGGGTAAACTGGGTGTTCGAAAATTTTCATACCTAATTTTCGGTTGAGATCTCTCACTCAACTGTAGAGTCGAATCACAAAACTTGAACAGTTGACGTGTTCAAGCTCTCTATGGTATCCACACGAGCCTCTCGGGATCACCACGCTTCCACCACGTCCCGGCAGATGCGTTTCTCTTGCGCTCGCAGTGCTAGCTTGCGTCCTCCAAGGAATTGCAAGAGAAGAGTGCGGCTGTCCTTTTGGGAGGCTAGGGCAAGGAGACCTGCGAATTTCTCACTAGAAGTTGTATTTATAGTGAGACTCAACTTCCAGGCCTAATGGGTTTCAAAGCCCTAATCCAATTAGGCTTTAATTTTGGGCTTAATAATGGCTCAACTATTGGGCCCATTATTAATATGAAATTAAAGTGAAACCATAACCCAAATAATTAGCCCATGCACTCTAATGATCCAAATAGCTCTATGTGTGCGACCCAATAGGCTCTTACCACGTTGGCAATGATCATAAATCACATTTATGATCATAAGCAATGAGCGGTGTCTAGCAACACATCATTGCTACCCAAGTGACAAGATTGTCGATGATTCGACTAAACCTTTATGATCATCACCGATATATGCCATTGTCCCTTTGTCCAAGATATCAAGACTAAGCACGAGACATGGAATGTGTCACTCTCGTATAGCCCAATCTTTGGTTTCTTGATTACCGAGTAGACCAACTTAAACTGATGACATTGATATCGTATATCAACTCATCCGAGCATGGCCATGCATTTTTCTAAGTCTTACTCTATCAAGGGGCCCGAAGATATCACTCCCGTTACATAGGAGGGACAAATCCCATCTTGATCATACAAATCCCTCCGCATGATATGTGACATACCCAATGACCTCCTTCAAGTTCACTCAGTTACGAGCAACAAAGGAAAGTATCAAAGTATGTGACTCACATGTAGGGAACCTTGATGATCTTAGGTCGAAGGACTACATATACCATGATCACTATGAGAATCACTTATGACACTCATATAACGATCCATGTAGTGTTCTCATGGTGGGTCGGTCCAGTACACAAGTTCTCCAACTTGTACCCATATGTAGACTACATATCTCATATTAGTCTCCACATATGCTAGTCATTATGTATTATTGCAACCCACTCCACAATAATACTAGACCAGGGACGTTTAAGAATATCATTATTCTAGGGTTACAATTATGTTTGTTAAGTTACGCAGAAACAAAACAACAAACATAATTGCTGGATTAATGCCTTAATAAAATATCATGACTCAATGTGCAAAAATACAATCATCTCATGATTGGCTTTTGGGCACAACACTAACAATCTCCCACTTGCACTAAAAGCCAATCATCCATGTATCTAATACCGATGGACCTAGAATGGCTATCATGCTTCTGCTGCGTAAGGGGCTTTGTCAGTGGATCAGCAATGTTGCTGTCTGTCGAAGTCCTGCATATCCTTACATCACCCCTCTCGATGATCTCCCTGATGAGATGATAGCGTCGGAGTATGTGTTTGGATCGCTGGTGAGATCGAGGTTCCTTAGCCTGTGCGATTGCTCCATTGTTGTCACAATAGAGCTCTATCGGGTCGGCAATGCTTGGAACCACTCCAAGTTCAGTGATGAACTTCTTGATCCAAACTGCCTCCTTCGCAGCATCAGAGGCGGCAATGTACTCAGATTCTGTTGTAGAGTCAGCTACTGTCTCTTGCTTTGAACTCTTCCAGCTCACAGCACCACCACCAATACAAAACACATAACCAGATTGCGATCTAAAATCATCCTTATCGGATTGGAAGCTTGCATCGGTGTAACCCCTTACAACGAGCTCATCTTCACCTCCAAAGACCAAGAATGCATCCTTAGTCCTTCGTAAGTACTTAAGGATGTTCTTAACAGCTGTCCAGTGACTCTCACCGGGGTTCGATTGGTACCTACTCGTCATGCTCAAAGCATATGAGACATCGGGATGAGTACATATCATGGCATACATGATAGATCCAATTGCTGAGGCATATGGAATCTTACTCATGCGCTCTCTCTCCTCGGGTGTACTCGGACACTGAGATCTAGAAAGAGTGATACCATGTGACATGGGCAAGAATCCTTTCTTGGAATCTTGCATGCTAAACCTCTTTAGCACCTTGTCAATATATGTACTTTGACTTAGGCCAAGAAGCTTTCTAGATCTATCTCTATAGATCCTGATGCCTAACACATAGGCTGCTTCACCCAAGTCCTTCATAGAGAAACATTTCCCCAGCCAAGTCTTCACAGACTGTAGCTCAGGAATGTCATTCCCGATGAGTAGTATGTCATCTACATACAACACCAAGAAGACAATAGCGCTCCCACTAACCTTCTTGTAGACACAAGGTTCATCTTCATTTTTGATAAAACCAAACTCTTTGATTGCTTCATCAAAACGAAGATTCCAACTTCGAGAAGCTTGCTTCAGTCCATAAATGGACCTTTGCAACTTGCACACTTTATTGGCATTCTCAGGAGTGACAAAACCCTCAGGTTGTGTCATGTACACATCCTCAAGTAGCTTTCCATTTAGGAATGCAGTTTTGACATCCATTTGCCATATCTCATAATCATAGTGTGCAGCAATAGCAAACAAAATTCGGATGGATTTAAGCATAGCAACTGGTGAAAAAGTTTCATCATAGTCAATACCATGAATTTGCTTGAAACCTTTTGCAACCAATCGTCCCTTAAAGGTAATCACATTACCATCCATGTCAGTTTTCTTCTTGAAAACCCATTTGCACCCTATGGGTTTTACCCCTTCAGGTGGGTCAACCAAAGTCCATACTTGGTTTTCATACATGGATTCCATCTCAGATTTCATGGCCACTAGCCACTTCTCAGAGTCAGGCCCCGACATAGCTTGTTGGTAGGTTGTGGGCTCATCCTGATCCATGAGCATCACATCACCAGTGTGAGTCACAAGAAATCCATATCTCTCGGGCTCACGCCGAATCCTACCAGACCTACGTGGGCTCTGTGCTACAGGAACAGACTCTTGAACCACAACATCTTGTGGTGTCTGTTCAGGTTCCATTTCAGGTTCGATGTCTCCTTGTTGTTCTTGAATTTCTTCAAGTTCTACTTTCCTCCCACTAGTTTCTTTAGAGATAAACTCTTTCTCTAAAAAGACACTAGTTCGAGCAACAAACACTTTTTGCTCAGAAGGATTGTAGAAATAGTAACCCTTTGTTTCTTTGGGATACCCAACAAAAAGGCATTTTTGAGATTTGGGCCCTAGTTTGTCAGAGGATTGACGTTTCACATAAGCGTCACAGCCCCAAATCTTCATAAAAGACAAATTGGGACGCCTCCCACTCCATATCTCATATGGTGTCTTTTGAACCGATTTAGATGGAACTCGGTTTAGTGTAAAAGCGGCTGTCTCTAGAGCATGTCCCCAAAAGGAGTTTGGAAGGTCAGCTTGACTCATCATAGAGCGAACCATGTCTAACAGAGTTCGATTTCTCCTTTCAGATACACCATTCCATTGAGGTGTACCTGGTGGAGTGAGTTGTGATACTATACCACACTCCTTCAGATAGTCAAGGAATTCTCGATCCAAGTACTCTCCACCTCGATCTGATCGAAGCACTTTGATACTCTTCCCGAGTTGATTCTCTACTTCATTCTTGAATTCTTTGAACTTTTCAAAGGATTCTGACTTGTGTCTCATAAGATACACATAGCCATATCTGCTAAAGTCATCAGTGAAAGTAATGAAGTATTGGAAACCTCCTCTAGCTTGTGTAGACATAGGGCCACATACATCACTATGTATGAGTCCTAGTAAGTCATTAGCCCTTTCACTTTGCCCTGTGAATGGGGCTTTGGTCATCTTGCCCAACAAACATGACTCACATGTCTCATATGATTCAAAATCAAATGAGTCCAAGAGTCCATCCTTATGGAGCTTGGATATGCGGGTCTCATTTATATGGCCCAAGTGACAGTGCCAGAGATAGGTCGGGTTCGAATCATTTAATCTGACCTTCTTGGTATTCACATTATAGATTGGATCTTCGAGGTCTAGAACATACAACCCATTGCTAAGTTGAGCACTACCATAAAAGATTTCATTCAAATAAATAGAACAACATTTGTCCTTTATTATAAATGAAAAACCTTTCTTGTCCAAACAAGAAACAGAAATCAAATTTCTACTAATAGTAGGCACAAAGTAGCAGTTGTCTAATTCTAAAACTAATCCACTAGGTAAAGTGAGAACATAAGTCCCTACGGCTAAGGCAGCAACCCTTGCTCCATTTCCAACACGTAGGTCCACTTCACCTCGGGCCAATCTTCTACTTCTACTTAGATCCTGCACATTTGCACAAATGTGAGATCCACATCCAGTATCCAATACCCAAGATGAGGAAGTAGAAAAGTTAGCCTCTATAACAAAAATACCTGAAGTGGAAGTCTTACTTCCCTTTTCCTTAGCAAGTTCTTCAAGATAGAGCTTGCAATTGCGCTTCCAGTGTCCAGGTTGCTTACAATGGAAGCACTCCCCTTCCTTTGCCACACCACCCTTTGGTTTCAGTGCAGCTGAAGAAGAATTAGCATTGGACTTTCCATTAGCTTTATCCTTCTTCTTGTTGGCTTTTCCCTTTCCCTTGCCCTTTTGAACCATCAAAATGGGCTTAGCCTTCTTAAGGTTTTGCTCAGCAGTTCTCAACATGTTGAGTAATTCAGGGAGGGACTTGTCAAGGTCGTTCATGTTATAGTTCATGACGAACTGACTGTAGCTTTCAGGCAACGATTGCAAGACTACATCAATAGCCAACTCTTTCTGAAGAGCAAATCCCAAATTCTCAAGATTCTCAATGTACCCAATCATCTTGAGCACATGAGGACCCACGGGACTTCCCTCAGACATCTTGCACTGAAACAATGCCTTAGAGGTCTCAAACCTCTCATGCCTAGCTTGCTCTTGGAAAAGCATTTTGAGATGTTCGATCATATCGAACGCCCCCATGTTCTCATGTTGCTTCTGAAGCTCAGATTCCATGGTAATAAGCATGAGGCATGCAACATCCAAAGCATCATCAGAATGCCTCTTGTGAGCATCCCTTTCAGCTCTTGGAGCAGTGGCAGCAGGCTCATTCGGAATGGGCTGCTCTAGGACATAAGCCTTTCTCTCTTGTTTGAGGACTATCCTCAAGTTTCGGTACCATTTGAGAAAGTTGGTCCCATTCAGTTTTTCCTTCTCAAGGATCGATCGCAACGAAAGTGTCGATGTGTTTTGTGCCATGGTTATCTACAACAGTAAATATGCAGTGTAAGAGTCATGTATTTTAATTCATTTAATAAGGACTTTTATTAAACGATACTCCCACTATTTTCCTCAAAATAATAACCCTCGATATTATTTCGGAACACCTCGGCGCTAAGGTATTCTAGTGGGCCAAGATCCATATTTGACCACAACCTGAGTCAGCTTTGGCTTTTCTCTCAAGTTACAGCTATTTAGGTAGGCAACTCCTTGCCAATTGCATCTTATGCAACTCTTGGATAGTTGGGTGAACAACACTTGTCCAAGCTCATCTCATGAACTTAAGCCCAACTCTATGCCTCTAAGTCCCTAATCCTATTAGGATGACTTAGTTAAGTCGAACCCAAAGTTAGCAGTTTGGATATCACTATTATCCCATCGCGCCTTACCAAGATGAACATAGGTGCTTTGCTTTGGCAAACCCACCTAATGTTGATCAAAGTCTTGACGAGTGCCAACATTTGGAAGGCATCACATTTAATGACTTAATATTTGTTTGAGGGATTTTTTTCTTTTGATCTCACCAATTTGTTATCTCCGGTTGTCTTATACATGCATCACATACAAATATAAAACATGCATCTCATGCTTACAAGAAAGTAAACGTGACATGGTTATAGCCCAAACTATGCGATATTCTCAAGCCAATGAGAATATCATAAAAGCCTAAGAAAAGAAAAGAGTCTTCACAAGCTCCTTCTCTTCCTTTCTTGGTTGCCCTTTTGTTGTCACCTCCTTGGACATACCACCTTGGATGATCCTTGGACATACCACCTTGGATGATCCCATAATGTACCATTACATCAATAATAGAAACCTCGAGTTACATTCGAGGGGAGTAAGGTGAGAAGAGAATGTACAATGAGAGTGATAAGAAAAGGCACGACTCGCAGGCCGTATTTACAAGTACAACCAATCAAGGGCTATAACCATGCACCATGCTTCAAACACCAATCAGCATATCATGTCAAATCTCATTCAACAAAGATGCATGCCAATTTTCGTGTGTTGATTAACCAGTTTTTATTTATGTGGCGCTTTGCATACGGCGGTCCCGCTGGCCGGTCAGCGGGCGGTGGTTCCGCTGACCGGTTAGCGGACGGGGTCAAGGGGAGCCGCCCTTGCGGGGGGCGTGGGGGGCAGCGCCCCCCGGCGCAAAAAATTGTCTTACAATTGCTTAGCCCGAAATCTTCTATTTCGAGCAAGTAGGCACCCGAGACTCCTCCATTCGAGCCACCAAAAATACCTTACTTTCGGTGCCCGAACAGGCCGAATCCGAACAAAGCTAGGGTTTTTGCAACTATTGCAAGAATCCTAATCCATATAGGTATCTCATACCATTCAATTTCGGGTTAATCTCATTAACCAATTAGTGTCGTTTCTTCATATATGTCATATGTTCATTACGAGTTCCGGTTTCATGCATCATGAATCAATCTAATTAATCATGGCCGAAAAGCAACCGAACACATAGCATCATGCGATTCAACACTCAATCCCGATTTAGGGTTTCACCAGTAGCTCTGATACCACTGTTGGGTTTCGGGAGCCAAACAGCGCAGCGGAATTTAACCGAAACCCTCCAGGATCCAAGTGAAACGGGGTAAACCGGGTGTTCAAAAATTTTCATACCTAATTTTCGGTTGAGATCTCTCACTCAACTGTAGAGTCGAATCACAAAACCTGAACAGTTGACGTGTTCAGGCTCTCTATGGTATCCACACGAGCCTCTCGGGATCACCACGCTTCCACCACGTCCCGACAGATGTGTTTCTCTTGCGCTCGCAGTGCTAGCTTGCGTCCTCCAAGGAATTGCAAGAGAAGAGTGCGGCTGTCCTTTTTGGAGGCTAGGGCAAGGAGACCTGCGAATTTCTCACTTAAAAGTTGTATTTATAGTGAAACTCAACTTCCAGGCCTAATGGGTTTCAAAGCCCTAATCCAATTAGGATTTAATTTCGGGCTTAATAATGGCTCAACTCTTGGGCCCATTATTAATACGAAATTAAAGTGAAACCATAACCCAAATAATTAGCCCATGCACTCTAATGATCCAAATAGCTCTATGTGTGCGACCCAATAGGCTCTTGCCATGTTGGCAATGATCATAAATCACATTTATGATCATAAGCAATGAGCGGTGTCTAGCAACACATCATTGCTACCCAAGTGACAAGATTGTCGGTGAATCGACTAAACCTTTATGATCATCACCGATATATGCCATTGTCCCTTTGTCCAAGATATCAAGACTAAGCACGAGACATGGAATGTGTCACTCTCGTATAGCCCAATCTTTGGTTTCTTGATTACCGAGTAGACCAACTTAAACTGATGACATTGATATCGTATATCAACTCATCCGAGCATGGCCATGCATTTTCTAAGTCTCACTCTATCAAGGGGCCCGAAGATATCACTCCCGTTACATAGGAGGGACAAATCCCATCTTGATCATACAAATCCCTCCGCATGATATGTGACATACCCAATGACCTCCTTCAAGTTCACTCAGTTACGAGCAACAAAGGAAAGTATCAAAGTATGTGACTCACATGTAGGGAACCTTGATGATCTTAGGTCGAAGGACTACATATACCATGATCACTATGAGAATCACTTATGACACTCATATAACGATCCATGTAGTGTTCTCATGGTGGGTCGGTCCAGTACACAAGTTCTCCAACTTGTACCCATATGTAGACTACATATCTCATATTAGTCTCCACATATGCTAGTCATTATGTATTATTGCAACCAACTCCACAATAATACTAGACCAGGGACGTTTAAGAATATCATTATTGTAGGGCTACAATTATGTTTGTTAAGTTACGCAGAAACAAAACAACAAACATAATTGCTGGATTAATGCCTTAATAAAATATCATGACCAAAAGTGCAAAAATACAATCATCTCATGATTGGCCTTTTGGGCACAACACTAACATGAAATGCATGGCTTGGAACTTGAGGCACTAGATGAGATACCTGTGACTTATGAGCATGATTACTATTATGCATTGAAGGAATTGCACTGTGATGTGGAAGTGGGTAGCATACCTACAGTGAGAGACTTTCCACGAGTCTTTCCTAAAGACTTGCTATCTATTCCTTCACCAAGGGAGATTGAATTTGAGATCAAAATACAACCAGGAGATAGTCCAATGTCCATTCCTGCTTACAAAATGCCTATCACAGAGATGAATGAGCTAAAGAAACAACTTGATGAACTTCTTGAAAAAGGGTTCATAAGGCCAAGTGTTTCACCGTAGGGAGCTCTAGTGCTCTTTGTGATGAAGAAGGATGGATCTTTGAGACTATGCATTGACTACAGGAAGCTTAATACAGTGACAGTCAAGAACAAGTATCCACTCCCTAGGATTGATGATCTATTTGATCAACTCAAGGGAGCTAAGATCGTTTCTAAGATAGATTTGAGATCTAGATACTTTCAGTTGATAGTAAAGGAAGAGGATATTCCTAAGACTGCATTCAGGACCAGATATGGGCATTATGAGTACATAGCCACACCATTTGGTTTTGTGACCCACTCCGGGGTAGTCCAATTATGGTGCCAAAATTGTGCATTTAGGCTCCCAGGATTGGTAATGTTCTGTAGGCCATCAGAACACTACCCTTAGTGTGCATACCCAAGTGGCCCTCTTGGGCACTATGTAAACACATGCATTTTGGTCTGACCATTACACGCATATTCACATTTCATGCACACCATGGTAGCAAACAAGGAAAACACTAGCACAAGTCTTAATCTTGGCGACCACACATTAGGCAATATTGTTAAGTTCTAGTGATTAGGCACTACTCCTGTAACTTCGACTAAGAAACTGTATCATTCTAGCAATCTACCCCTTGTTTTGTTTACTCCATTATCAAGTGGAGACTTAGATAAAACCAAAGAAATTTTTTTTTACATCTATAGCCCACCTATGGACCAAGTTATGGACCTTTGAAGTTGGTTACAAAATTCTGACCAAATGAACAATAACCTAGCCAAATTTGCAACATCATATCTTTGGCTACAAGGCTTTAAATTCAGAAATTTCATATCCCAATTCAACCTCTAGATGTTCTCTAGGTGTGATCACATTTTCATACCAGGATTTCTTCTACATAGGGAGATATAGAACTTTAAGTACAGAGTTAAAATTATGGTGACTTTATGACCATTTTGCCTACACAAATTTTCATAAGTGTGCAAACACTTCATTCATAAGGGAAAAGCCCACCAAGGTTACCCTACATATGTCCATTGCACATGGGAAATGCATTCTCTTGCATTTAACAATAATGTGTGGCTAAAACAGAATTTACAAGTAAGCAGCCCATCATTCACACTTGGGCAGCTTTGCACCACATCACTTACATAGCCAAAACATTCCTCAAATGTTCACATACTTGTCTCATTTTACATACACTACATGTACATTCATAAATGCACTACAAAATGGTCTTAACTCATCTAAATACGCACCCTAAGTTACAGGAGTGCTGACACACAATGGACTCCAAAATAGGATGATGGACAGCTGGTGCATAACACAATAAGTACCACCATTAAAAATACCAAATGTTCACCTAAAATCACCAAAATTTCCAAATCATAGCTAGACATATGGAAGTTCATGTACCTAAAATTTCAGATCAAAACTTAGAATAAAAATGTCATTTTGAATGTGATCTTTCTGCTGGACCTGAAATGACAGAATTGAGGGGAGTAAGTTTCATTGAGAAACTTAGTAAGGGTAGCACTTGGATTCAATAGGAAATGTAACCCTCATTAAAGCCTGCATCCAAAGAAACTAAAAAATAAGAACCACAATGCATATATACAAGATATAAAAACCAAATGCAGCAGCAACAATAACCATAGGTTAGTCCATAAAACACGTAATAAACTCAGGTAAATCACTATGGCAGCCCTCCTCAAGCTAATGCTTGGTCTTAGGAGGATTTTAATTCTAGTTAATACTAAATTTGGGCTCTAGAAACCCTCATTTTGTTGCTATCTTTGTTTGCTACAGACTAGGTCACAAAACCTTCAATAAGTGTGCTCCCCTCATTAAGCTTAGTTCATCAAGCTCATGGCTCTCTTCCAAGCTTAGCTCTATCTCCATGGTTGCTTGAAAATATAAAAAACAACCCATGAGAGCAATAGAACCCTTACAAAAGTGGGTAGGCTGAAAATCAAGCTTGATCCTTGAAGTACTCAAGCAATAGCTCTAGTTTGCTTCCAATTGCTTCCTTTTGTCTTCAATTTCAATCAATTGTAAGTTTGAAGGTGTGGTGGCCATGAAGGAAGTGTGGCTATGTTCTTGCACTGGAGGAGGCTAAAAATAAGAGAGAGAAATAATTGAATTGGCCACTTAAATGGCCTTAAATGAGCTTAAGGGCACAAAATACACTTAAACAAGCTTAACCTTGCTTTATGTCATTTTCCTTCTCACTAATTATGGTTTCTTTGTCTTAAACTCATTGGTACACATGTGCCCAACATTGTTGGCCCATTTATGAAGCCTAGGCTACCTCCCCCATCGTGGGATAACCCCACAATTCCACCCTTTGACTTAAGTCAAAGACATACGCATCCGAAGGGCTACATTAGAACATTTAGGTCCTTTACACCTTTTTGTATTTTCTTTGTGCTTAGTTGTCTTTCATGAGCAATTTGGTCCTCCAATAGAACTTTTATACCATTCATATCCTCCCCATAACTCTCCAAAGCTCTTTTGTGAATGTTTTGCAATTGAGTAACTAAATTTCCAAAACCTTACAAAAAAGTCCATAGATTGCTTGACAAACAAGCAACCCTTAAAGCTTTTCTTGGGGGCCAAGTTAGCAACTTGGAACACTTTTAAGGAGGTGTTCACTATACCTTTTACCCCTCACACTTTAATCACTATGAAGAGAATTACACAATATAACGGTTTTTTGACCATGATGCCACACTTATAATTCTCCCATTTTTGTGTGGTGTTAATTGGTTTGACTAATGCCCTAGCTACTTTCATGGACCTGATGAACAGGGTGTTCAGACCACATCGAGACAAATTTGTGGTTTTGGTCATTGATGACATCCTAGAGTATTCCAAGGATGGAAATGAACATGAACATCATCTGAAGGTTGTCTTAAAGACTCTGCTGGAACATCAGCTTTATGCCAACTTATCCAAGTGCCAATTCTGAATAAAGGAAGTATCTTTCCTAGGACACATCATAGATGCACAAGGCCTTAAGGCAGACCCTAAAAAGGTTAAGGCAATGCAAGCTTGGGAAAGACAAGAGACTGTAAAGGACATAAGAAGTTTCCTAAGATTAGGTGGATACTACATAAGATTTGTATCAGGCTTTTCCATGATTGCCTCAGTTCTTACTCATCTCACCAAGAAGGGTCAAACATTTGAGTGGACTAAGAAATGTGAAATGAGTTTCTATGAGCTCAAAAAGAGGTTGATTGAAGCTCCAACACTGATTCTTCTTGATCCAAGCAAGCCCTACACCATGTATGAATGCTTTGCCACGAGCAAGGTTTACTGTATTTCAGGGACTGAATCTATGTGCCTATAGGACCAAAGCTCAGGGATGAAATACTTGAAGAAGCTTACACAAGCAAGTTGAACATCCAACTAAGAAGTGAGAAAATGTATAAAGACTTGAAAACTCACTTCTAGTAGCCAAACATGAAGAGAGACATAGCTATTTATGTCTCCAAATGTGCCACATGCCATAGGGTAAAGGTAGAGCACTAGAAGCTAGTTGGTACCCTACAGACTCTACCTATACCAGTGAAGAAGTGAGGCAACATGACCATGGGCTTTTTGACTGGGTTGCCAATGACCAGATTAAGGCATGATACAATCTAGGACATTGTGGATAGGCTAACCAAATGTGTCCACTTCTTACCTATGAAACTCACAAATTCTTTGGAGAAGTTGGCTTAGATGTATGTCGAAGAGATAGTGAGATTACATGGAATACCAAATTCCATTGCATCTGATAGAGATCCAAGATTTATAGCTTGGTTTTGAAGTGCTTTTCACAAAGCATTAGGTACCAAAATCCACCTGAGTACTGTCTTTCACTATCAGACTGATGGGCAAACTGAAAGGGTGACACAGATACTGGAAGACATGCTCAGGAGTTGTGTGTTAGATTTTAAAGGTGAATGGGTCCAAGACTTGGCATTGGCAGAATTTTCATATAACAATGGTTATCAGAGCACCATTGGCATTACACCTTATAAAGCATTATATGGAAGAAGGTGCATGACACCCCACTATTGGATGAAAGCCTCAGATAGGCTAAAGTTGGATCTGAAAGCATTACAGAGACTATTACCAAGATCAAGAAGATTCAAGAAAGATTAAGGGTAGCTAATGAAAGAACAACAGCCTATGTGAATAGAAGAATGAGAGACCTAGAGTTTGAGGATGGTGACAATGTTTGGCTGAAAGTTGCACCAACCAAAGGCACTGTCAGATTTGGCAGAAGAACCAACTTAGCTCCAAGATATATAGGTCCTTATGAGATCTTGGACAAAGTTACGTAGCATACAGGTTAGCTTTATCGCCAAGCATGTCAAGTGGTCATAATGTTTTTCACACCTATATGCTTAAAAAGTGTCTATTGGACACAAAGCATGCTATTATAGTGAAAGACATATAGTTGGAACCTAACTTGACATATGAAGAGAAACCTATAGCTATCTTAGCCAAGGATACCAGAAGGTTAAGAAAGAAGCTCATTCTTATGGTTAAAGTTCAGTGGTCACACCATGTTAAAAGGGATGCAACCTAGGAAACTGAGAAAGACCTTATGGAAAGGTATCCTATAGAATACCTAAAGCTAAAGGAAATTTTGGAGGACCAAAATTTTTAAAGAGGGGAGGATTGTTACGACCTCACAAAAATGGGAGAATTATAATGTGTTTCATAATGGTCAAGAACCATTATATTGTGTAATTCTCACTATAGTGATTGAAGTGTGAGTGGTAAAAGGCATAATTGAGATCTCCATAAAAATGTTTTAAGTTGGTAACTTGGTAACTTGGCCCCCAAGAAAAGCCTTAAGGATTGCTTGTTTTTCAAGCAACCTATGGAATTTTTTGTAAGCTTTTGCAAATTCCGGCACTCAATTGCAAAACTCTAAAAAAAGAGCTTTGGAGAGTTATGGGAATGATATGATTGGTATGAAAGTGCTATTGGAGGACTAAATTTCTTATGGAAGACAAGTTTGGACAAATAAAACACAAAAGGCATTAAGTACCTAAGTGTCATAGTATAAGCCTTTGGATGTCCAAGCTTTTGCCTTAAGTCAACTGGTGAAGTTGTTTGGTTATCCCACAAAAGGAGGGGCTGCTATGGGATGGTGAGGAAGTCAAATATGGGCCAAGAAATTAAGACTAAGAAACCATGGTTTTGTAGCAAGGAAAATGACATAAAGCATGGTTAAGGCTATTAAGGGTGTTGAGTGCACTAAAGCCCATTATGTAGTCATGTCCTTCTTTTCTTCCCCCATAGTCAAACCATACCAGCCACCACTCACCTCCATAGCTCCTCCATAGCCACCATACCTTTAAGCTTGCAATTAGTTGCAATTGAAAACAAGAAAGAACAATTGGAAGCTTATTGGTGTTATTCTTTAGGTGCACCGAGGATTAAGCTCAAGTTTTGGCCTACCCACAAGGTAAGGAGTTCTCTTGCTCTCAAGGACTATTTTCTATATTATTCAAATATCCACAGAGCTAGGGCTAAGTTTGGAAGAGATCCAAGTGCTTAATCAACTAAGCTTAGTCAGGGGAGTGCACTTAGTAAAGCTTTTGTGACCTAGTGTGAAGTGCACAGTGATGGCAGCGAATTTAAGGGTTTCTAGATCCCAAAGTTAGTACTAACTAGTTTTAAAAATCTCCTAAGACCAAGCTTATGCTTGAGGAGGGCTGCCATAGTGATTTACATACGTTCATTGCATGTTTTATGGACTAACCAATGATATTTGTTGCTACAGCATACATGTGTTTGTTGTTTGTGTTTGGTTGCTGCATTTGATTAGTATATGTTGGATATATGCATTGTGTTTCTTGTGTTTTAGTATCTTTGGATGTAGATGATACCAATGGTTACATAACCTTATTAGTATCTTTGGATGTAGATGATACCAATGGTTACTCCTTTCAAATATGCCCATTTCAGGTCCAGCAGAAAGATCACATTCAAATTGACTTTGTAGTATGATTTTTTATTCAAAATTTCAAGGGTCCATAGGTGGCCAATTGATGCAAAACCAAATTCCATGGTTTGGTTTAAGTCTCTACTTCATAGTGAAACAAAGGAAACAAAGGGGTACATGGCTAGATTTATACATTTTTTTTTTGTGGAAGTTTTCGATGCAGTGGCTAGTTACTTAAACTTAACAAGATTGCCTAATGTGTGGTAGCCAAGATTAAGACTTGTGCTAGTGTTTTCCTTCCTTGCTTCCATGGTGTACATAAAATTTAAATATGTGTGTAATGGTTGGACCAACATGCATGCATTTACATAGTGCCCAAGAGGGCCATTTGTTTATGCACACTAAGGGTATTGTTCTAATGGCGTACAGAACATACCAACCCTAGGAGTTTTAAATGAAAAATTTTTGGCACCATAACTGGACTATCTAGAAGTGGGTAACACTTTAGGAGGAACACCTACCTTTCATTGAATTTCCATACAACAACAGCTATCAATCTATGAACAAGATGGCTCCCTATGCATTGTATGGGTGAATGTGTATGAGCCCTCATTGTTGGATGGATGGATGGGATAATGCTAAACTAGTGCTTGAAGTGGTGCATCAAACCATAGAAAATGTTAAGCTCACCCAATAAAAAATCAAGGCTATTAATCATAGAACTCAAAGATATAGATCAACGATAAAAGACTTAGAGTTCTATGCGGAAGATAAAGTGTGGTTGAAGGTTTATCGACTGAAAAGAGCAGCTAGGTTTAGGAAGAGAAACAAGTTGGCACCTAGATACGTTGGCCCCTTTGACATATTGGAAAGGAAAGCAAAAATGCCTTATATGTTGGCTTTAACACCTAGCCTGGAACGTATTCATGATGTTTCATGTGCACATGCTAAAAAATTACCTTCATGACCTAAAACATGTTATCAAGCTAGACATAGTGCCCAAGGAACCCAACCTTAGGTCTAAAGAAAGGCCAATTAAGGTTTTAGCTAAAGACACTAGAAAGCTAAGAAGTAACCTCATTTTAATGGTTAAGGTGTAATGGAGTAATCATGGAGAGGAAGAAGCTATATGGGAGTCAAAAGTTCACATGAGGAAACAATACCCCAGGACTTCCCATGGTTACTTACAAAATTGGATGACCAAATTTTGTAAAGAGGTAGAATGTTACACCTAAAAACTTAACCCAATTGCTTAAAAAGCTTTAGATGGTAACATGAGCTTGTCATTATGAAATTTGCATCAAAGTGAGATTTTTTATGCATGTAGTTGACAAAATTTTGCTAAATTGTTATAGCAAATAAATGAAGCCACACTTAGGATGCTCTTAAGTTGCATATGCACCTATGCAAGTGTGAGCATACTATTTAGTTACAAAGGTGGAGGGTCACTTTGTAACTAACTAAGAAATGTTAAGGTCAAACGAGTGTGACTAAAATGCACACAGGAAGGAATTTGTGAGAATTGTTTATGGATCATCTTACTTTATTTGCAAGGAGCAAGATCAAGTAGATTTGGCTTTATTATGCTCAGGTAGAGGTTTAATTCAGTTTCTAATGGGTTTCTCTACCTTGCATCCTGATTTCTAGGTTAGGATTGCCATAAAGAACATGCATATGGTGAATAACTTGTGCGTGAAGCAAGATTAGGGAAAGGATGCATTAGAGCTAAATTAATTGCTCCTAAATGCAGGGGATATAATCCTTGGTCTATGATTCTAGGCTTAAGAAGCTCAATGCTAGCTTGAGAATGAAGCAGAAGTAACTAGGAAGCTTGGTTAGGCAAACCATGATAAACTTTAGGAGTTCATTATTTAAGCATGTATGTTACTTATACTGGAGGCTTCTAGCCTTACTAATTATGTTTATTTGGCTATCATCATGCATCATGGATTTTGCAATTATATATGTTTTTATGCGCCAAACTATCCTGTTTTATGTTTCAAAGATTATTGCAATGAAATTCCTTAACAAGTTCTATGATACCCAAAACTTACCCCTTCTGCTTTGTTTGTTCCAGGGAAAAGGGAACGAGGCCATAAACTATGGATGTATGCCAACTTGGAAGCATTTTTTATGTAGGTACTATTGTTAATTCATCAAACCGCAGCTGAGGATATAGCTTTGTAACTAAGGCACTCTTTTGGCAGTGGCATGTAGTGTTTTGTGTGTTTGGTTCATTGGGGTTTCATGAATGTAGCATGTATGACTAGGATGCCATAGGCCTAGGGCTTGATCTTTTTATGCCTGGGTTTGTTGTTGCTGTGTACATGGCATGACTTGTACAATGTACAGGGAATAGAAGCTAAGCTGTGTTTGTGTCTGTGAAGTATGATAGGAACAAAACATATGTTCTAATGCCCTATAATCATTGTATATTGACCCTGTTGTTTCTGTGTTGAATATGAATGGGGTTATGACATGGTATTGCATTTGGATTATCTTGAAGCTTTGATTATGATACTATAGTATGTGTTTATTAGAATATAACATTAACTGGATTTGTGTTGCCAAGCTCGGGGAAGGACATATTAGCTTGACCAGTTGTATGAGCTAGGCAGATAATGGTACTATGAACCCTAGAATTACTAGGTAAATCAAAGTCAACCCTTATTCCAAATGTAAAACTTTGTATATGTTCCCCAGTCACTATTATTGGCAAACCAAGGCTTTAAAGTTGAAAGCAAATTCTATAAAAAAAAGTAGTCGCCAAAACAATATCAGAATTGACACAAGTTTGGACTTTGAGCAACTATGATCGAATGCATGATTGGTTATTTTTCCTAGGTCACACTTTGATGAACTAGCTTAACTGCCAAAGTGCTTGAGGTTAGTTCCTAGGATTATAAAGCATAGTGGATTTTAGAACCCTAATCTAGGCAACTATGATGGTGTTTATAACCTCTAGTGCTAGAATTGCTATAAATAGCTTTCCATTGTGAAGTTATGCCTCTTTTGTATTCAATCTTATTTTTCAGCTTAGGCATAGGTTAAGAGGATATAGCAAATAATCATCCTACTTCTAACTAACTTATGGTTATAATTGAGCAGTATATGGAAGAATGCAAAAAGATTGAATCCCTAGTGTGCAAGTGAAGTTCACAAAGGACCCAAAAAAGATCTTAATAGCAATTTTGTATACTGAAATCTGGCTTAAAAACAAATACAATCCATGGCCTCAAATAATTTTCTTAGGCCATAAAATGCATAAAACCTTAACTAGAAATTAACAAGATCCCTTATGCTACCAAAAGTCTTACTGAGACTCAGAGAAATGTACGTGGCCTCCAAAGCATGTCCAAGGTGTGCCTCTTTCTTACATGCAATACTTAAGAACCTTTGTCCCATGAAATTGTAGAATAACTAAGATAAAAAAAAATAAAGGAATGTGGCTAGGTTAGGCAACTTGGTCCCTTAGGACACCCTAGAACGCTTAGGGTGCACGGTGGGGCTCAAGTGCATCCACCTTGGGGCTTATGTGTGCACTCGGTTGCACATGGTCTTAGACTTTAAAGATGTTACCACAAGGAGCATAATCAACCATTTCCACCTTATTCTAGCCCCCCAATGAGCTCTTGGTGCACCTTTTTAAGCTCCTTAACCCTGGCCCTTGTGATGGGGCCTGAGCTGAACCTAAAGGGGTTCTTGGGCATGCCTTGATGCATGTTGGCCTAAATGTTGTCATGTTCCCATAACCATCGATCTAAGTGCGCACTCACTGTGCACTCTATATGGTTTTCCATAGTGGTGCATAGCACAGTGGGCTGCTAGACACCATCTTTGGCTCCTCATCTTCTGCTCTCCCTGACTTAAGCATGCACTTCAATCACTTTATGGTGCATGATTTTCACTCGCTTGCTTGTTACACTTTATTTGTGGCTATAGCATCCTTACACTCCATTGATAATAATCAAAATCTTTAAATAAGATTAAGACTCAACATAAGCATGCATACTAAGCATAAGTTAGTGGCTAAACATGTAGCTCTATAAAGCACACAACAACCACCAACCAAACAATCAAAGATGGTCTCAAGAACAGGCTATTAGATGCCAAAGGAAGATAACAGTGAATTCCTTCCCTTTTCTAGGATTATCAGGGAATACCTATGGAGAGACTTCGTTCCCCATAGCATTTAGTATGGAGGTACCTATTCCTAATAAGCTTGTTCAACTAATGGTGTATGTTCACATCCTTGATAAAGAGTAGCATGATTTGGTCCTCTAGGAAAACCTTTATCTCTTTGAAGAACTTCACAAAGATGCTTTTGCTTGAAAGCTTTCAAGCAAAGGATGGCCAACATCCATAACAAAAGGGTCAAGCCTATACAAATATAAGCTAGTGGTGTCAGGCAGAATATAGCCCTTAGTCCATTTGTGAACCTTAGACCCTAAGAAAACATGGTTAATGTTAGTGTTGTGCCCAAAAGCCAATCATGAGATGATTGTAATTTTTGCACACTGAGCCATGATATTTTGTTAAGGCATTAATCCAGCAATTACGTTTGTTGTTTTGTTTCTCCATAACGTAATAAACACAATTGTAACCCTAGAATAATGATATTCTCAAATGTCCTTGGTCTAGTATTATTATGGAGCGGGTTACAATAATACATAATGACTAGCATATGTGGACACTAATACGAGATATGTAGTCTACATATGGGTACAAGTTGGAGAACTTGTGTATTGGACCGACCCACCATGAGAATGCTACATGGATCATTATATGAGTGTCATAAGTGATTATCATAGTGATCATGGAATATGTAGTCGTTTGACCTAAGGTCATCAAGGTTCCCTACATGTGAGTCACATACTTTGATACTTCCCTTTGCTACTCATAACTGAGTGAACTTGAAGGATGTCATTGGGTATGTCACATATCATGTATAGGGATTTGTCCCTCATATGTAACAGGAGTGATATCTTCGGGCCCCTTGATAGAGTGAGACTTAGAAAATGCATGGCCATGCTCAGATGAGTTGATATACGATACCAATGTCATCAATTTAAGTTAGTCTACTCAGTAATCAAGAAACCAAAGATTGGGCTATATGAGAGTGACACATTCCATGTCTCCTGCCTAGTCTTGATAACTTGGACAAAGGGACAATGGCATATATGGGTAATGATCATAAAGGTTTAGTCGAATCACCGACAATCTTGTCACTTGGGCAGTAATGATGTGTTTCTAGACACCGCTCATTGCTTATGATCATAAATGTGATTTATGATCATTGCCAATGTGGTAAGAGCCTATAGGGTCACACACATAAAGTTATTTAGATTATTAAAATGCATGGGCTAATTATTTGCATTATGGTTTCATGATAATTTCATGTTAATAATTGGCCAAATGTTAAGCCATTATTAAGCCCAAAATTAAAGCCTAATTAGATTAGGGCTTCGAAACCCATTAGGCCTGGAAGTTGAGTCTCACTATATATACAACTTTTAGTGTGAAATTTGCAGCCTTCCCCTAGCCTCACAAAAGGACAGCCGTACTCTTCCTTTGCAATTCCTTGGAGGACGCAAGCTAACACTACGACTGCAAGAGAAACGCATATGCTAGGATGTGGTGGAACCGTGGTGATTGAAGCGTGGTGATTCTAAGAGGCTCATGTGGATGCCATAAAGAGCTTAAACACGTTAACTATTTAGGTTTTGTGATCCAATTCTACAGTTGGGTGAAAGATCTCAACTAAAATTAAGTATGAAAATTTTTAAACACCTGGTTTACCCCGTTTTACTTGGATCCTAGAGGGTTTTGTTAAATTCCGCTATGCTTGTTTGGCTCCTGAAACCCACAGTTAACACAGAAGAGTATGTCTCATGGGTCTTCACTAGCAACTTAGTTTTAAGTCTTAAGTGTGCACTACTTATACGTTCTTAGGTGCTTTAGGTACACTAGGACACAAGGGTGTGAGTGCCAGGGTGCACCTGGACACTGATAGGACACAAGGGCATGTACCTAGGATTCTTACTAACACCTATCTTCTTAATACTTGTCGGCTTATGCTCTCTAAAACAAACTAAGTGTCTATAAGAGTTCATATGTTCAGTTTGTTACAACCTCTGTTAGTATTGTGCCCAAAAAGCCAATCATGAGATGATTGTATTTTTGCACATTGAGTCATGATATTTTATTGAGGCATTAATCCAGCAATTATGTTTGTTGTTTTGTTTCTGCGTAACGTAATAAGCATAACTGTAGCCCTAGAATAATGATATTCTTAAACGTCCCTAGTCTAGTATTATTGTGGAGCGGGTTGCAATAATACATAATGACTAGCATATGTGGAGACTAATATGAGATATGTAGTCTACATATGGGTACAAGTTGGAGAACTTGTGTACTGGACCGACCCACCATGAGAACACTTCATGGATCGTTATATGAGTGTCATAAGTGATTCTCATAGTGATCATGGTATATGTAGTCCTTCGACCTAAGATCAGCAAGGTTCCCTACATGTGAGTCACATACTTTGATACTTTCCTTTGTTGCTCGTAACTGAGTGAACTTGAAGGAGGTCATTGGGTATGTCACATATCATGCGGAGGGATTTGTATGATCAAGATGGGATTTGTCCCTCCTATGTAACGGGAGTGATATCTTTGGGCCCCTTGATAGAGTGAGACTTAGAAAATGCATGGCCATGCTCCGATGAGTTGATATATGATATCAATGTCGTCAGTTTAAGTTGGTCTACTCGGTAATCAAGAAACCAAAGATTGGGCTATACGAGAGTGACACATTCCATGTCTCGTGCTTAGTCTTGATATCTTGGACAAAGGGACAATGGCATATATCGGTGATGATCATAAAGGTTTAGTCGATTCACCGACAATCTTATCACTTGGGTAGCAATGATGTGTTGCTAGACACCGCTCATTGCTTATGATCATAAATGTGATTTATGATCATTGCCAACATGGCAAGAGCCTATTGGGTCGCACACATAGAGCTATTTGGATCATTAGAGTGCATGGGCTAATTATTTGGGTTATGGTTTCACTTTAATTTCGTATTAATAATGGGCCAAGGAGTTGAGCCATTATTAAGCCCGAAATTAAATCCTAATTGGATTAGGGCTTTGAAACCCATTAGGCCTGGAAGTTGAGTCTCACTATAAATACAACTTTTAAGTGAGAAATTCGCAGGTCTCCTTGCCCTAGCCTCCCAAAAGGACAGCCACACTCTTCTCTTGCAATTCCTTGGAGGACGCAAGCTAGCACTGCGTGCGCAAGAGAAACGCATCTGCCGGGACGTGGTGGAAGCGTGGTGATCCCGAGAGGCTCGTGTGGATACCATAGAGAGCCTGAACACGTCAACTGTTCAGGTTTTGTGATTCGACTCTACAGTTGAGTGAGAGATCTCAACCGAAAATTAGGTATGAAATTTTCGAACACCCGGTTTACCCCGTTTCACTTGGATCCTGGAGGGTTTCGGTTAAATTCCGCTGCGCTATTTGGCTCCCGAAACCCAACAACCTCAACAAATGGAACAATTATAGTATAAAGGCATAATAGTTATAAACCATTATATAGTGTAATTTTCACCATAGTGAATGAAATATGAGGGGTAAACTAAATAATCTACACCTCCTTAAAAGATTATAATGGTTACTTGGTGCTAAAGGAAACCCTAGAAGATTGCTTGTTTTACAAGTAATCTATGGGTCTTATTGCAAGATTCCAAGACTTGGGTACTCAATTTTACAACTGTAAAATAAAGATTTTGGAAGGATTTGAATGTTATGGAAGCAATTTTTGGAGGCTGAATTACTTAAAGGAAACAAAAGCTATGATTCAAGAACCTAGGACAACTAGGTGTACAATTGTTCCCAAAAATAACTTAAGTATGGGATAACTTTTGACAAGAGTCAAAGATGGCCATTTCTAGGATTATCCCAACCTTTTATTTCCAGGTTCTAAGGTCAAAAATTTGGGCTAAAGATTAGCCAAAAATTCCTTGCTTAAGGCATACTTATAGTGACCTAGGTGAAGGTTAAAGTTAAACTAATTAAATCAAGTAAAATATCTTGATTTCTTGCCTTTCCTTGGCCATTTCAGCCATAACCAGCCATAGCCTCCTTCCTTAGATCCTCCATAGGCTTCTCTTGACACCACAGCTCAAGCTCTCAAGAAATGAAAAAGGAAGGCAATCGGATGCACCAGGAACAAGAAAAACCCTAATTTTCGGGTTTGTTGTGTATCTCTTGAAGATTTCAGCTTTCACAGCTTAGGTAAGGGTTTTATCTTCATGTTTCATGGTTGTTTACTGTCTTAAAATGATGATCAAGCATCCATGAAGCTATGACCATGCTTGGAAGAGAGCAAAATGCTCAAGGAACCAAGTATGGGTTAAGGGGGAGTGCATGAACAAGGTTCCAGCCTTACTGTTTTTCATGCACTAAGATGGCAATGTTTACAGGGGTTTCTGGAGCCCAAGCTAGTACTAACTAAGAGCAATTAACCTCCTAAGACCAAGCATTAGCTTGAGGAGGGCTGCCATAGTGATTACATATTGTTTATTTGATTATTTATGGACTAACCGTAATGATGTATGGCTGCCAGCATTGCATTTGATTGTGTTCTGTTTGTTTGTGCATTTGGATGGAAATATTTTTGTATATGTGCTTTTTTTTTGTGTTTTTATGTCTTTGGATTTTAGGTATGTTTCTGGGAATTCAAGTTTCTAATGATAAGCCCTTACTAAGTTTCATTCAAGAAACTTACCCCCTTTCTGTCCATTTCAGGTCCATCCGAAAGATCACATTCACACTGACCTTTATCGTTTGAGTTTTGATCTGAAATTTCAGTTACATGAACGTCCATTTGTCTAGTTATGATCTGAAAATTTTGGTGATTTTAGGAGCACATTTGTTATTTTTAGTGATGGTACTTATTGTGTTGTGCAGCAGCTGTCCAGCATCCTGTTTCTGGAGTCCATTGCATTTCAGGCACTCCTGTAACTTAGGGTGTGTATCTAGCTGAGTTAAGACCATTTTTTAGTGCATGTATGCATTTACATGTAGTGTATGTGAAATGAGACCAGTATGTGAACATTTGAGTAATGTTGTGGCTATGTAAGTGATGTGGTGCAAAGCTGCCTAAGTGTGAATGATAGGCTGCTTACTTGTAAATTCTGTTTTGACCACATACAGTTGCTAGATGCAAGATAATGTAATTCATATGTGTATTGGACATGTAGGGGATAGCCTTGGAGGGCTTTATCTTTGTTAATGAAGTGTTCGAATGGTTTGGAAAAATTGTATGGGCAAAATGGTCCAAAAGTTGCCAGAATTTCGACCCTGTACTTAAAGTTGAATATCTCCCTGTGCAGGATGAATCTTGGATTGAATTTTGGGTACACCTATAGGACATCTAGAGGTTTAACTGGGATTTGGAATTTCTGGATTTAGAGACCTGTAGCCAAAGATATGATGTTGCAAAGTTGGATAAGTTACTATTGATTTGGTCAGAATTTTGTAACCAACTTAAAAAATCCATAACTTGGTCCATAGGTGGGCTATTGATGTAAAAAAAAAATTCCTTGGTTTGCTATAATTCTGTAATTAATAATGGAGCAAATAAAACATTAGGGTACATGGCTAGAATGATACAGTTTATTAGAGGAAATTTGGGTGCAGTGGCTGGAATTTTGGAACCTGGTAAGAATGCTTAATGTGTGGAAGCTAAAACTAAGACTTGTGCTAGTGTTTTCCTTCTTAGCTGCCATGGTGTGCATAAATGTGAATATGTGTGTTATGGTTATACCAATATGCATGTATTTACATTGTGCTCAGGAGGGTCACTTGAGTATGTATACTAGGGGTGTTGTTCTGATGAGCTACAGGACACCAATCCTGGGAGTTAAAATGCACAGTTTTGGCACCATAATTGGATTACCCCAGAGTGGGTAACAAATTTCATCTCAATCACTAACTCTTGATCAAACACATACATGCCAACCAAAACACCAATTTCAGGTTTTGAAAACTTTATTCCACATGCATTGATCTTGCATAGATTCATGTGTATAAGTGACCCAACCTTGAGTGCTCCATGCACACTAAGTCTGAAAGCACATAACATACATAAAACCATTTTGCACATGTGCCTTCACAAGTGAATATACATCGCGCCACTACCTCAATCAAACCTTACATGTTCATGATTCATAGTGAGCAAGTCATAAACTATCCATACATACAATGACCAAGACATTTGTTCAATTAGGTCTCCAAAATGACCTAGGCACCCTAGGTACTCAACATCCCAAATATCTACGTAGAACCTGGTAAGCCTACCAAGAGCATCAAAACATACTACCATCCAAAAGCTCACATAGACATATCCTTGTAAATTATGCATAACTAAAAGTGATCATAAACACTTGAAACATAACTAGTGTCTCCAAAACAAGGCCAAAAACCAAACACATGATCAACAACGCAAGCACAAAACATAAGCTAGAGAGTACCACATCTTTACTAGACTTTGTTCCCATAACTCTAGACTCACAAGGCCTACAAAAATAAAATTCACATTCAATAACTTTTTCCACAAGTAACCCAAAACCACTTAGCATAACTGGGCCACAGTAACATAAACTCAATACCTTCTTAACCCGAAAAAGTAGTACTACTCTTAGCTTGCTTAATTCTCAAGCAATCCTTTACCTACATATGTAAAGTTAATAGGACAATGAGCCTAAACTCAATAAGTATTCCATATGGCTTCTAAATCCTAACATTGGTTAAGTTTTCAACTTAACCGAATACATCCAAGCTTCTGCAAAGGAAACAACAAAACATGAAAACCTAAAACACATGTACATATAACAATAATCATATTCTAAAGGGTTAGCATGCACAATCAAGCAATGAAGCACATATTAACACACATACCATTAAACACTAATCCCACAAAAGGCCTAGCAAGCATGAATCAAACATATAGTTTCAGTTAACCTTCCAACATTTCCTATCAAGTCTGAGAGCTCCCTAGCTTGGGAATTGAGTTAGCCTACTCAATTCCTAGCCCCAATGCTTGCCTTACATAGCTAATTAGCTCAATGCACATAGTTGCCGAAGCAACCCTAGCCATACTAACATCCTTAGGATACTTTGACATTGGAATCCATCACCTAAGAGTCCAAATACTCATAATTAAACATAAATCAAGTATGAAAATTAGTGAGTATGATGAATCCTTACCTTAAACCTAGCAACTCTTGTTGCCCGAAATCTTAGAAGCTTGGAATGTGCCCTTTTTAGCTTGTTGTTGCTAAAAACTTGACTTCCTATCTCAATTAGCTCACAAATCTGCCAAGACCACAAGCCTTTAGCCTTAATTTGCCTCGGTTGCACTTGTGAGTCTTAAGAATGCCATGAAGACTTCTCCAAGCTCACAGACCTCAACAATGGTAGACATGGCTAGATGAAGGAGGCAATGAAAAGTGGAAGCATGTGTGGAGGTCAAGTGTGTCCAAGTGGTGCCTAAATTAGGTTAAGGCTAGCTTAAGCTAGCCAAAAGTTTACATGAAGCATCTTGGTCCCCATACAAAAGATTCTTCCATATTAGCCACTCAATTAAGCATTCAAATAAACTTTCAATTGAGTCCGTCAAGTTCCCAAATCATAATTTGCATCTTTGCTTCTCGGTAAGTTATTTTATGAACTCAAAAAATTCAATTATTCAAATTTCATTTAGGATTCTTTCAAAACATTGCTTCCTAAACTCAATGAGCCCAATTCCTAGTCATTAACCTTCATAAGACTTTAATCTACACAGGCCATGGCTTAAACACTTGGGATCTTAAGGGCATTACAAGTGGGTTGGGCTTAATGAAGGTAAAAAATTCTACATTAGGCTTAGGTGATGCTGCACTCAAGGTGAATTGGCAAGGACTAGACATAGTCATAGGGAAGCACCGTAGGCAAGTATTCGAGCTCAAGGATGGCTCAAGGAAAGTACTCCTTTGGCCTTACCACATTGATGAACTCTGGCTCAATTACTTGTAGCATGATACGCTACAAATTGAAATGATTTGTTAAAATCCCAAAGATCTGCCTATATGATCCATAGCGTGATAAAGTTTGGCTCAATTACTTGTAGGCAAGTATCCCCAATGAATTTGTCTCAAAATTAAAATGATTAGAAAAAATCCCAAATATCTACTTATAAGGTCCATGGCAATTGACGAGTTGCTTGACACCTTGAGGACCACAAAGGGTCTGTCCTAGAGTCAGGAAACAACATGAGGATATGATCTCCCACATCAAGAGTAGGGTCTTTCACATTCAGGCTGAGCTATTATGGCCCTCTAGGCAGTGGACCTTTAATGGCCAGGTGAAAGTTGTCAAACAAGTCAAAATCCATTGTTTAATGCCTCAATCAATTTGAATGAGGAAGTCAAGCAAGTGTTTAAAAGGGTAGATGGTTCCTAGTTCAATTTGGCGCCTAACCGTCACTAGGGGAAAAATGGTCATTTTGTACCCTGAGGTGATAGGTTTGGTATTTAAGCTCATAAGTTGGTCTTTTGGACGTAGGTGACAAGAAACCAAGGACTTGGACTGAATTGCCAAGTCTTATGGCACTATTTCAGCATTGGGCCTTCTTGGCAATATTAAATAAGTTGATGGGCTACAAGGTAGAAGGTTTGTTTTAAAACCATTTTGTGGGAGTTGGGACATCCCTATTCATCATCTTTAACCTCCCATTTTCGTAGCTCCCTCTTCCCCCTCAAATTCCATCGCTAAAACCTCAATTTCTCTTCAATTCTAGGTGGAAATCAAAGTTTCATGAGATACCCCTGAAAGAAATAGCTTGTTTTTGCATGGTTTTTGTGTCGTGACCTTTAGATGGCATTTTTTATCCCTGGGAGCTTAGGTAACATTTTTCCCTTTTTGTTCATGAGTTGTTCTTGGTTTCTTGAGCTTCTATGAGCTTGGGTTTAGGTTGGTTGAGCTTAATTTGGTGCCTTGTATGTTGAATTTGCTTAGAACTAAAGGACACCCTAGTGGAGCCTTGTTGCTTGGCATGTATGCTTGATTCTTGCTTGTTCTTCACAATTGAGGTAAGGGATTTAGTTATCATATTTATATGATGCATGTCTTAGTTGCTTGAATGTTGTTTCAAGTAGTTTCGAAGATATGCATAGGTTATGGTAGAATTTACTTGTGATGAACTAGTGGCAATCAAGCTCTTGGGTAGTGTAATTGAGCCCTTTATGCTTGGTTAGTTTAGCATGATAATGGCCTATTGTAGTATTCCTAGAGTTCTGGAACTTGCAGCAACTTGTCTCAGATACCCCCAAAGTGTGTATGGACACTAGGTGAGAAAATAGGGCACATCTGGAATGTAAGAAGTGATAACGTTGGTGATGTGGGACCATTACCTCGCCATTCTTGGTGATGTGTCACCAAGACCCCAAAAACATTGACTTGCTGTAGTATATTTGGCACAACCTTTCACTCGGGTGTTCGATTATGGTGATTCAAGATTCCACATGAAGCTAAGAGGAGAAAAAAAATTCCATGCTTTCGCAAAATGCCAAAATCTGCCCAAGTTATTTTTTTTGAATTTATTACCAAAGGAAGGGGCCTAAAAGTGTCATAGGGGACTTAAGGTGGAAGGTGCCTAATGGTGCCTTTGTATATCCCATGGCTCCTTAAAGCATTGGGTAGTTAATGAAGTTTCTTGGGTGTAAAGAGAACTTGATGGAAGATAATTTGGAAGATGATTCATGTACTACAATAAGGCCGTTAGGAAGGTCAAGGGGGTTTAGCACCATTGGTGGTCTAGTTGAAGGCTTAAGGCTTGAGACACTAATGAAAAACCCTAGTGTATATGTTGAGTCCATCCATATCAACTCTTACCATAATATTGTGAACCAAGTAATGGTCGATAATGGAGCACCATAGATGAATTCTTAGTGCAGTTGTGGCCTAGCCAAGTTATGACTTGAGGCACAACTGAAACCTTAATGCATCCTTGGTAGGTTAAATGGTAAAGCTTAGTATCTTGGTGGTCTTGGTGAGCTCAAGGCACCAAATGGAAGCCTAGTGCGCCTATTTGGGTGGAGGCTTAGTACCATAGTGGCCTAGGTGAGCCAACAGCTTAAGCCATTATGTGGAGCCTAGTACACTTAGTGAATTTCTTGGAACTAAAGCAAGGAGCATCCACCATGTTCCCCTACACAACAATCAAAGGAAAGTTAATGTTACTATGTCAATAAGCTAAGGCTTACTAGAAGCGAGTTAATGGCCAAAACTTGCTAGGCACGGAGTGACACCCGTGGGAGGACTAGGATAGGGAGGAGTTCTAAGGAACTCATATATATGCGCATATATTAGCCCTCAGACTATATTGGGCCATAGTAGATTCATATATTCTATCTATGTGAATGTCCTCAAGTTTTTGTTGTAGGTTATAATGTTTCTTTGCAGGTTCCCAAATCCCTTACAAGGTATCTTCAAATTCTCACTCCCTTTAGTGTTGTTGTGCAGATTTCATTTGTTTGGAGTGGTGACCATAGGGGGTTGTTGAGCTTGTTTTACTTGTAGGTAAACCACCAAGTGAATTGTTATCCATTCTAATGTTACTAGTTAAGTTGTCTGTACTAACTATAGTTGTCTTGCAGCCTTGCAGAGGCTAGTGGCATAAGGACGGATATAGTCAACTATGGATCTTAGTAGTAGTCCTTCAGTATACATATGTATGCTAGTTTGGCCTCAAATGTCTCTAGGTCGAGTAGTATTTCAGTTGCTTTTAGGCATGTGCATAGTCTTTACTTTAGTAATGTGCACATGTTTGATTATTACTTGTAATAAATATACTTATGTTTTATGCTTCAGCTTGTGTTTTAAATATGTTTTAATAAATTGCATGCAATATTTGAGTTTTTTTCATGTTTGTTAATTAAATATGAAGCAAGCCCATGCATGTTGCATTTTAGGTTAATAACTAGAGGGCATGAAATGTTTTAAAACGGGACAAATAATTACTAGCCAACTGTATCTAGAGTGGGACTTTGGTTCCATAGTCTTCCCAGAAAGGCCCTATCTAGGGTAGGTGACATTACATGAAAACCATGGCATGTCAACTCTAAGGAGGTCAGAAAACTCCTATAGTAAGGCATACCCCTAATGGTTTATTAGGCTATAATTGAAGGTCTGCAAGAGTTAGAAAAGCCTTAAAGCGCTAACTTAGGCAATGTAAAAGCTCATTGGAAAAAGGATTTAAACCCTAAGGTCTAGGTTAAACTTTAATGACCAAATGCAAAAGACAAATAAAAATGTAGAAATATAAGTGAAAACATTCATCAAAGTAGCCTACATTATTTCACTACACAACTTATCTCAAAAATTTATATGAAAAGGAAAAAAAAGCACTGAGGATGTTGGTCCACAAAAATGAGGACTTGATGCCACACCCTTAAAAGAGAGACCTCTAGCTACAGTGTCAATTGAAGGATCTTTAGACCACCCTTTCAAATTAAGGTAACTGCCTTAGCCATGAGATTATACTCATTAAACAAGAGGCTTTCTTTAGCCAGGAAATTTTTTAGCGCATCGATCGACTCAATATCCAATCTAGCGTGGGCTTGCTCCACTTGGTGATGGCACCAACCAAATCCATTGTGGAATTCTAGGATGAGTTGCTGTCCCACTTCATTGCAAACCTTGGCTATTTCCTCTTAAACACAAGCTTTCTCCTTCTTAGCAAAAGCCAACTCCCTATTTTTTTTCTCATTAGCATGAGCCTTAGACCTTTCCATTGGTGATGGAAGCACCTGCCTTAAGACATCAACTTGCCTTTTAAGGCCACCTAACTTCTAGTCAACCTCCTTCTCTAGAAGGGATAGACATCCTCCAATGCTCCTCTCCACCTTGTCTATAGGGAGTTGAAGGAGCTTCAATCCCTCAAAGGCATCACCTATTTTAGAATTATGTTCTTCAGTTGGGCCTGATCCTCTTCTTAATAAGCAACCGTATCTTTAGGAGGAACCAGCTTAGCTAGCTTCTTTTTTGTCATCCTATTCACCATATTGAGAAGTTGGTTTGATTCCAACAACCTTTTAACGTAGCTTAATAGGATGTTTAGGACAATAACAAACTGATAAAGCAAAGGGTTAATTAGGACTAGAATAGAAACACACATAGGAAAAAGTAAAACATTCATAAAAATGGGTTATGTAGGGTTTCAGGAGCCAAACAAGCGCAGCGGAATTTAATCGAAACCCTCCAAGATCTAAGTGAAATAGGGTAAACTGGGTGTTCAAAATTTTTCATACCTAATTTCGGTTGAGATCTTTCACCCAACTATAGAGTCGAATCACAAAACCTAAACAGTTGATGTGTTCAAGCTTTCTATGGTATCCACATGAGCTTCTCGTGAACGCCATGCTTCCACCACATCCCGGCAGATGCATTTTTCTTGCACTTGCAGTGCTAGCTTGCGTCCTCCAAGGAATTGCAAGAGAAGAGTGAAGCTATCTCTTTTGGGAGGCTAGTGCAAGCTATGAATTTCTCACTAAAAGTTGTATTTATAGTGAGGCTCAACTTTTAGGCCTAATGGGTTTCAAAGCCCTAATCCAATTGGGCTTTAATTTCGAGCTCAATAATTGCTCAACTTTTGGGCCCATTATTAATACGAAATTATTATGAAACCATAACCCAAATAATTAGCCCATGCACTTTAATAATCCAAATAGCTCTATGTGTGCGACCTAATAGGCTCTTACCACATTGGAAATGACCATAAATCACATTTACGATCATAAGCAATGAGCGGTGTCTAGCAACACATCATTGCTACCTAAGTGACAAGATTGTCGGTGCTTTGACTAAACCTTTATGATCATTACCCATATATGCCATTGTCCCTTTGTCCAAGATATCAAGACTAGGCATGAGACATGGAATGTGTCACTCTCGTATAGCCCAGTCTTTAGTTTCTTGATTACCAATTAGGCTAACTTAAATTGATGATATTTATAGCATATATCAACTCATCCGAGCATGGCCATGTATTTTCTAAGTCTCACTCTATCAAAGGGCCCGAAGATATCACTCCCGTTACATAGGGGGGACAAATTCCATATTGATCATACAAATTTCTCCACATGATATGTGACATACACAATAACCTCCTTCAAGTTCACTTAGTTATGAGCCACAAAGGGAAGTATCAAAGTATGTGACTCACATGTAGGGAACCTTGATGACCTTAGGTCAAATTATGAGAATTACTTATGACACTTATATAATGATGCATGTAGCGTTCTCATGGTCGGTCGGTCCAGTACACAAGTTCGATAACTTGTACCCATATGTAGGCTACATATCTCATATTAGTCTCCATATATGCTAGTCATTATGTATTATTATAACCCGCTCCTCAATAATACTAGACTAGGGACATTTGAGAATATGATTGTTCTAGGGTTACAATTATGTTTATTACGTTACGTAGAAACAAAACAACAAAGATAATTTTTGGATTAATGCCTTAATAAAATATCATGACTCAATGTGAAAAAATACAATTATCACATGATTGGCTTTTGGGCAGAACACTAACATTTTACAGTGCAATATTTCTAAAAAAATATAGGAAAAATAAAAGAAATCATAAAGGATATAGGTTCTTTAAAATGGGACCTAACGTGGGTCTTCTAAAGAAGAGGACTCTAGATGGGACAGTGGTGGAATTGATCTAGTTGGCTTCTTGGAGGGAGGACCTCTATACCACCGCTCTGAATGAAGGCAACCACCTTAGAACCAAGATTCTCCTAGAGATACTTAGGGCTTTAATTAGTTGGGGGATCATTTAGTGCATGAATCGACCCATGATCCCATGCCAAAGTGGCCTTACTCTACCCAGTGAAGGCACCAAGAAAATCCATTTAGGAAGCCCTGGATGAGTTGTCATTTGGCTTCATTGTGAACTTTGGCAACTTTTTATCGAAGTGAGATATATCATTGTTATGAAAAGAAAACTATCCTTTTTCCTATTAGGCTGAGCATTCCTCTAGCAATGGAAGCTCTAGCAATTGTACCTCAAGAGGTCAACTTAACCTTTAAGGCTGCCACCTTTTAGTCTACCACATTCTCTAGAGGGGAAAGGTGCGCCCCAATGCCCCTATCCACCTTTTTCATATCCCCTTTTAGGACCTTCAATATTTTTAGATACTTTCCTAATCTAGAATTTTATCCTTATCCTAAGTCCATTACTCTTCCAAATAAGCAACTGTATCATTGAAAGGACTCAACTTAGCCAGCTCCTTCTCTATAATCCTATTCATTGTATGTAGAAATCTATTTGATTCTATAGTTCCCCAACCTAGGTAGATAGGCTATTTAGGAAAAAAGCAAACTGGAAAAAAGGGGTTTAGTTAAGACATATGACATGCATTACAACTAGAATAGAAGCCTTAAAAAGTCACCTGGAGATGATACTTGGCTACAAACTCTACTTCCTAAGTAAGATTTCTTAGCACCATTTTCATCATCCTATAATCTCCACAGCAAAAATAGTCCCTCTAGGATCTTGTAGGCATAATCCTAGTCCTCTATGATGGATTCCCCTTCGAACACACAGAGTAAACGATAATGGGGAAAACTTCTTTTAATGGTGTAGGATGCACAAAGTTCATGGTCATCCCACTACAATACTCAGGGCATGAAGGAGTCACATATCCGTCATATGCCCCGCAAATCTTTGGGAGCTTAACTGCAACCTAACTTGTAAGAGTCCCCTTCGCCATACAAGGGCAAAGTACCTCATGAGAGTCAATGCTAATGGTAGCAAGAGAGCAACAGAAGGAAAAGATACCATGGACACCATAAGGGTACCCCAAGCATAAGGTACTCCTTCTAAAGCCAGGGGTAGCAGTGATAGCTCCCCTGCCTACTAAATAACCAAAAAATTGAACTAGACAAACCTACAACTCAAAATAGGACATTAAAAGCCTAAAATATAGAAAGTGTACCTAAAGACACCTTAGGAGTCTCTCGATGGATGAGGTATGAGTAATTTAGATTTATGAGAGAGATTATTGCCCTTGACACTACCCCTTATAGTTTCAAGAAGGTGAAATCCTCATAAATCTCCAGCACATTCTAATCAAAGAAGTATGAGGCCTTTTGCATGTTGTTCTAGTATAGGTGAAATCTTCAAAAAACTCCACCACATTCTAATCAGAGAAGTACGAGGCCTTTTGCCTGTTGTTCTAGTGTATCGAGGGTGAAAGGGTGTTATGTCCATCAATGTTAAATGCCAAAAAGATTGCATGGGGGCGCTTCCTTCTTAAAAGAACAAGGGGTATAGTAGGAGGCCATTATCCTTCTAATGAATACAATTTGCTCTTGCCATATCCTCAACTGTATCGTAAGGCATCTTTAGGACGTCTTTTATGGCCTTTAGACATTTTATATCCTATTTTGAGTTATCGGATTAGCTGGTCTGATCTTTTGGTTATTTTGTAGGTAGGGTGGCTCCGACTACAACTTGCCTACTCTTAAGGGGATAGTTGATGCTCAGGGTGCCTTCATGTTAGTTATGACACAAAACATGCATAGTAGTAAGGGAAGAGGCAAGAGGGGTTGTTTGGAGATGCCATTTTATTATAACCCTCACTTCATAAGAAGGATTCTTTTGCACCGTCTCTATCTCCTTATAATCTTAGATTCTTGTAGGCGCTATCCTATTCCTCTAGGAGGGATTTCTCCATAAATAGTTAAAAGAAAGGATTTAAGGGAAAGCTCTCCTTCAGGAAGTGGGCCTTGTAGAGTTCATGCCCATCATTCTTAAATGGTTGAGGCTAGAATAAGTCACAAATCCTATAGATGTAGTGGGGATCCTTACAGGCCTTAGCGGCAGCCTTACATGAAGCATTCCCTTGGGAGACAAAAAAGGGGAACTCTAGAGAATCATCAACAATGGTGGCAAGAATGGAGGTAGAAGACATCCCTGGAACCAAGAGGGCACCCAGAGCATCAAGTTCCCCCAAAGAGCATGGGGGATAGTAATGGGAGTGACCTTGCATCAAAAACATCCATAAAATCAGACCAGACAAATTGATAACTCAAAGTATGACATAAAAAGTATAAAGACTAGAAAAAGTACCTAAAGATGTCTTTTGAGCCTTTTCAATAAAGGAATAAGAGGGAATTGGATTCACTAAAGGGATAATGGCCCTTCACTCCACCCCTTATTGCTCTAAGAAGCAGGAGTACTTAGAAATTTCCACCACATTCTGGCCAAAGGAGGATTAGGTATTTTACCTTGTGTTTTAATCCATGAAGGCATAAAGGTTGTATGATCATATTGCTAAATAGTGAAGGGACTACCTTGGGCATTTCCTTCTCCTCTAAGGATTTATCAACCTCCTAAAGAGAAACCAAAAAAGTTTGCCACCTCCATCCAAGATTCATATTTGTTGGCTTGATATGTGCAAAAAAATAAAAAAGGTTAGTATTGCATAGTGATGATGGTTGTCATAACCCACAAAAAATTAAATCCAATTTCACCTAGTTTCTATTGTAGTAGTAAGACCAAGTTGAACCCAAAAGACTAATGAAACAATCACTTCTAGAGTCCAAGGAGATCTCGGTCACCTTAATTTTTCCCCCAGACCTTCAGATGTATGTACTCTGTTCAGCTACAACCCTAAAAGACACTAGAAAAGAAGGGAAGAGGACCCCAGAATCTTTTCTGGGGAGGGATTCTCCAATGCCCAAGCAACTAAGTAGTATCACCGGGAGTATAAGAAAATCTCGACAGGGTTGTTCACCTTGTGCTCCTATGGGTCTCTCTTTTTTACACCTCTTTCAAAGAGTTGATGCCCACTAACTGTAGCCCAGATTAGCTATCCATGTGTCTGTTGAGATTTGAGCCAGGGTCTTATTTGCCCAACAACCTCTACAGCTAGTTATCATGACACAAGCTTGAGGGAGAACTTCACATGCTCTTGGAAGTACTTTAACAATTTCTATCAGTATTTAAGCGGTATGATGGCCTATTGATGCCGAGGTACAAAATGCTTCCTTCAGTTATGTTGGCATGATAAACCCTCGATTCTTTCGAACTTTCCAAAGCCCGACGTACCTTGGTATTTCTGAAATGTTGTGACTGAACTTTCTAATGGCTGAGGTTAGAACATTCGGGCAAACTCATAGGCCTCAAGCCTTTGCCATCACATGCCGTCCCCTAGGTAGCCTATAGATTTATGGATCCATCGGCTATACATGCCTTCAGCAATTTAGGTCCTAACATTTCCTCTTTTATTGCATGCGTCATTTGGTTTTCCCTGATGTAACTGTTATTTTTGCTCGGGCAGCACTACAATGCTTCACCTAAAGGTGTCAGTTGCATCTCTTCATTGGGTACCAACAGAGTCAGTTCATGGGTCAATAGATTTACATCCCTTCACAAGATGAATCATTACCTCGATCGAGGTTTTAAGGCACTTGTGCCATTCAAGGATTGGCTAAGTCTGTAATGTGTGCCTACTATGAGTAGAAGGGTATTTTTTACTTTTCAAGTTTTTCATTCAATGCGACACTTGGCTCGCGTTTCTTCGAGGCTATGTATACCCCTTACATACAATGGGAGACTTACTTGCCTACCCTTTTCTTCCATTTGCTTTCTTCTGTTCTCAAGTTTGTCTAATTTTTCAGTTGATTTTCGATGAACTTGTCCAATCATCCTTCCATTTTTAGGTGGGTCTTCCATTCCATCCATCCTATCTATTCTCTATTCTTTTCTCCTTCCACCAAAGTAGTATAATGGCTAAAGTAGTCAATGCATCAAGGATTAATTGGGAGCCCTTAGATGCTCACCCCATTTGTGCTGCATTTCATAGGGTGCATAAGTGGTGAGGAAAGTACTTTCTACTAGCTGAGGTCTCTGCTTGAGTGCCTGACAAGGAAAAAATGAGCGATCAGCCTCAAAAGGGCAAAATTGCAGTATTTAAGATGCAACTGAAGGTCAGCCTCTAATATCCTTGCCATCCTGTGGTGAGATATTTCTGCTACTTTTATGGGACCTCAGTCAACCAGCTATTGCCAAACTCATATGCCCACTTCAATGCATACCTATGCATGAACAACATAGTCAAGTTTAAGCCATCTTCCTGCAATATTATAGGATGCTCACTGTGCCAAAGAGGTCCTTCTACTACATGCTTCCACTAGGCTCTAAGAGCAAGAAGTATACTTTCAATTTTAATAGCTACGATGGATGGAGCAATTTCCAAAAGAAGTACTTTTTTATGTCTATGCCGGAGTTGTGGGGGATATTAGGCAAGTAGTTTGCCAAATGTCAGAGGATGACGTAGTTGATCCCTCAATGCTTATTGATATTTATTTAAAGAAATGCATTCCTGACTTTTATGCAAAGATGCGAGCAATAGCAAAATGGGGGACTTGGACTTGATCCTTTCCTTTTTCCCATTAAGTGGCACTTGATAATGATGAAGGTTCCGCGTACCCTTCACGTTTACCTTTCCTTTGGTGAACCCAAAGTCCATTGACACTGACTTGTTACCATCAGGTTCAGCCGATCCCCTTAAGGCCCTGATTCTAGTCTAACTACTGTGTGGGGATCTTTCTTATTATGCTCTTGTTTCTCGTAAGTACTTTTTCAATTCTCTTTTTTCATCTTCAACTAACTCACACTAGTGCCTTCATTTTGATAGAGATGGATCGAGACTTTAGCAGCAAGTTCTTGTTACCACTCTGACTTCTGAACAAAATCATTAGATTTAGTGAGCTTAATTCCTGGGCAATGCATGTCTTATATGCCAAGCAGAACATGCCCACTATGATTATCCAAGTGGCCCTCTTGGTCATTATGCAAAGATGTGTATATTGGTTTAACCGTTGTACAAATATTGACATATAAGCTCATTTGGTAATGTATAAATTGATCAAAACCTCATATCATATCAATATGGCATTCAAGAAAAATTTCATGCACATGCACAATTATATGTGCACTTTATGCCCATTCATATGTCCAAACTTTCATACTATATCCAAGTCAAATTATACCTATATCCTCCTATTCCCTGAAGGTTTTAAACCCTTTTACACACTTAAACATTCATATGGAAATAGGTTTGAGAAATTAAATTCTTCTAAGATTGAAATTATGGATTTTAGACTTAACTGGGCAAAAATGTCCATGTGAACAGTACCCATCAAAATTAGCCAATTTTGATAGGTCATAACTCTGGCTCTAGAGTACCAAATCTACTGACTTCAAATCCAAATTCTTCATCCTAAAGTGTTCTATGTGTGATCAAAATTTCATAGCAAAAATCATTATGTACAGTAAGTTATGGAAGTTGGGGTACAGGGTACCAAATCTATGCAACTAATGACCAGAATGCTCATATGAAAATTCATAAAATTCATACACTTCATTTCTAGATGGAAAGCCAAAATTGGCAATTCCATATAGGTCTTAGACACATTGGGAAACCATTTCCTTGAATTTTAAGCCTTTACATAAGCATTATACACCACGCTCATGAAAATAGCCCGTAAGCACCAATATGGACAGAATTACAGACACCCTTCAAACTACACTTCATTGATCCATATATCATTGACACATTGTACATAACATACCCAAATCATTTAAATTCATTTATACACTACATACATGCCAAAACTTAGTTGATATGTACACTAAGCAGCATGGAGAGCTTCAAAAGCACTAGGCACTATAGAAACTTGAAAGGACTAGTTGCTGCATACGGCAGAAAGTACCATTATTAAAATAGATCTTGTGCTCCAAAAATCATAAAAATATCCAATTTAAAATAACACATATAATAGTTAGTGTGCTTGAAATTTCACAAAGAAATTCAAACCACAGCTATTAGTTTGAATTCTCCTTTTCAGGTGCTCCTGAAAATGGATAGAGAGGGGGTAAGTCTCTTTGTAGAAACTTAGTATGGGCTTATCAATAGAACTTGACTTTCAAGCAACAAACCTGAAATAAAAAGACACTAAAACACAAAAACACAACACATATGCATAAATATAGCCATCCAAATACACAACAAACACAACAACAAACAAATGCAATGCTGGCAGCAATACAACATTAGGGTCAGTCCATAAACAATAAAATAAACAACATGTAATCACTATGATAGCCCTCCTCAACCTAATGCATGGTTGTAAGAGGTTAATTGGACTTAGTTAGTACTAACTTAGGCTCTAAAAATGTTACCCACTATGGAGTAGTCCAGTTATGGTGTCAAAATTGTGCATTCCAAATTGTGCACATGAACAATACCCTTAGTGTGCATACCCAAGTGGCCCTCTTGGACACTATGTAAATGCATGCATATTGGTCCAAACATTACACACATATTCACATTTTGTCCACACCATGCATCAAGGAAGGAAAACACTAGCACAAGTCTTAATCTTGGCTACCACACATTATGCAATCTTGTTAAGTTTAAGGAGCCAGCCACTACACCTGAAACTTCTTCCAAACAACTGTATTAATCTAGCCTAGTGCCCTATTTCCTTCACTTCATCATCAATTAGATTCATTAAGTAAACTGAGGAATTTGGTTCTACATCAATAGCCCACATATGGACCAAGTTATGGATTTTTTAAGTTGGTTACAAAATTCTGACCAAAAGAACAATAACTTAGCCAACTTTGTAACATCGTATCTTTGGCTACATTACTCCAAATTCATAAAATATAAATCACAGTTCAACCTCTAGATGTGTTATAGGTGTGGTCAAAACATCATACCAATATTCATCCTACACAGGGAGATATAGAACTTTGAGTACAGAGTCAAATTCTGGTCACTTTCTGACCATTTTGCACATACAAAATTTCATAAGTGTGCGAACACTTCATTAACAAGGGGTAAGCTCTCCAAGGCTATCCCATACATGTCTAATAGATATATGAATTACATGCTCTTGCATCTAGCAATTTTATGTGGCCAAAACAGAATTTACAAGTAAGCAGCCTATCATTCACACTTAGGCAGCTTTGCACCACATCACATACATAGCCAAAACATTGCTCAAATGTCCACATACTTATCTCCTTTTACATACACTACATGTACATGAATACATGAAATAAAAAAATGGTCTTAACTCAGCCAAATATGCAGCCTAAGTTATATGAGTGCTTGAGACACAATAGACTCTAGAAACAGGATGCTGGACAGCTGCCGTATAACACAATAAGCACCATCACTAAAAATACCAAATTTGCTCCTAAAATCACAAAAATTTCCAGATCCCAACTAGATGCGTGGAAGTTAAAGTACCTAAAATTTCATATCAAAACTCAAGCGATAAAGTTCAGTTTGAATGTGATCGTTCTACTAGACCTGAAATGGCAGAACTGAGGGGAGTATGTTTCATTGTGAAACTTTGTAAGGGAAACAGTTGGTTTCTTAAGGAAATGTGACCCTCATTAAAATTTGAATCCAAAGACACTAAAACACAAAACAAAAATGCATATATACAAGACATAGCAACGAAATGCAGCATCCATTCACAACCAACAAACACATGAAATGCGGTAGCAACATAAACCATAGGTTAGTCCATAAAACATGCAATAAACATAAGCAAATCACTATGGAAGCCATCCTCAAGGTAATGCTTGGTCTTATGAGGATTTTAACACTAGTTAGCACTAACTTTGTGCTCTAGAAACTCCAATTTTTGCTGCCATCATTGTGCACTTTGCACTAGGTCACAAAACCTTCAATAGGTGCACTCCCTTCAGTAAGCTTGGTTCATCAAGCTCATGGCTCTCTTCCAAGCTTAGCCCTAGCTCCATGGGTACTTGAAAATATAGTAAACAATCCATGGGAGCAAGAGAACCCTTACCAAAGTGGGTAGGCCAAAAATCAAGCTTGATGCTTGAAGTATCCAAGCAATAGCTCTAGTTTTCTTCCAATTGCTTCCTTTTGCCTTCAATTTCAATCAATTGCATGTGTTGATGGTGTGGTGGCTATGGAGGACGTGTGGCTATAGGAGGCCAAAAATGGGAGAGAGATAAGTGAGTTGGCCGCTTAAATAGGCTTGAATAAGCTTAGGTGCACAAAACACACTTAACAAGCTTAACCTTGCTTTATGTCCTTTTCCTTGCCCATAAGCATGGTTTCTTTATCTTAAACTTCTTGGTCCACATTTTTCCCACATTTTTGACCAATTTTCAAGCTATAGCCACCCTTCCCTAGGTGGGAAAACTCCAAATTTCTTCATTTGACTTAAGTCAAAGACATACACATCTTAAGGTCTACATTAGAACACTTAGGTCATTCATGCCTTTTTGTGTTTTCTTGCCCTTAGTTGTCTTCCATAAACAATTTTTTCTGCCAATAGCACTTTTATACCATTCATATCCTTTCCACAACTCTCCAAAGCTCTTTCTTGAGAGTTTGCAATTAAGTATCCGAATTTCCAAAACCTTACAAAAATGTCCATAGGTTGCTTGACAAACAAGCAATCCTTAAGGCTTTTCTTGGGGTAGAGTGGCTAATCCAATTATGGTGCCAAAACTATCCATTTAAACTCCTAGGATTGGTGTGTCTTGTAGGTCATCAAAACAACACCCCTAGTGTACATACTCAAGTAACCTTCTTGAGCACTATGTAAATACATGCATGTTGGTCTAACCATAACACACATATTCACATTTATGCACACTATGGCAGCTAAGAAGGAAAACAATAGGACAAGTCTTAGTTTTGGCTTCCACACATTAAGCATTCTTACTAGGTTCAAAAATTCCAGCCATTGCACCCAAACTTCCTCCAATAAAATGTATCATTCTAGGCATGTAACCCCATGTTTTCTTCACTCTATTATCAAGTAGAGACTTACTTTAAACCAAGAAATTTTGTTTTACATCAATATCCCACCTATGGACCAAGTTATTGATTTTTGAAGTTGGTTATAAAATTCTGACCAAATAAACAGTAACTTATCCACTTTTGCGATGGCATAACTTTCACTACAAGGCTCCAAATGCAGAATTTACAAAGCCTAGTTAAACCTCTAGATGTTGTATAGGGGTGGTGAAAACATCATACCAAGATTCATTCTACAGAGGGAGATATTAAACATTTGGTACAGGGTCAAGATTTCGGCCACTTTTGGACCATTTTGCCCATACAATTTTTCCAAACCATGCAAACACTTAATTCACAAGAGGTAAGCCCTCCAAGACTACCCCAAATATATCCAATACACATTAGAAATACATGCCATTGCATTTAACAACAATATATGGCCAAAAAAAAATTTACAAGTAAGCAGCCTATCATTCACACTTAGGCAGCTTTGCACCACATCACATACATAGCCAAAACACTACTCAAATGTTCACATACTTGTCTCATTTTACATACAATACATGTACATGCATACATGCCCTAAAAAATGGTCTTAACTAAGCTAAATCCTCACCCTAAGATACAACGGACTCCAGAACAGGATGTTGGATAGCTGCCGCACAATACAATAAGTACCATCACTAAAAATACCAAATGTGCTCCTAGAATCCTCAAAATTTCCAGATCACAACTAGACCTACGAAAGTTTAAATACCTAAAAATTTAGGGTAAAAGTCAAGCCATAAAGGTTAGTTTGAAGGTGATCTTTCAAATGGACCTAAAATGGCAGAATTGAGGGGAGTAAGTTTCATTGAGAAACTTAGTATGGGTAGCACTTGGATTCAATAGGCAATGTAACCATCATTAAAACCTGCATCCAAAGATAGTAAAACTTAAAAACCACAATGCATATATACAAGATATAATAACCAAATGCAGCAGCCATTCACAACCAACAAACACATGAAATGCAGCAGCAACATATATCATAGATTAGTCCAAAAAACACATAATAAACATAACCAAATCACTATGGCAGCCCTCCTAAAGCTAATGCTTGGTCTTGGGAGGATTTTAACACTAGTTATTACTAACTTTAGGCTCTAGAAACCCTTATTTCACTGCCATCATTGTGCACTTCACACTAGGTCACCAAACCTTCAATAAATGCACTCCCCTCACTAAGCTTGGTTCATCAAGCTCATGGCTCTCTTCCAAGCTTAGCCCTAGCTCCATGGTTGCTTGAAAATATAGAAAACAACCCATGGGAGCAAGAGAACCCTTACCTTGATGGGTATGCTAAAAATGGAGCTTGATCCTAGGTGCACACAAGTCTTAGCACCAAATAGCTTCCAATTGCTTCCTTTTGCCTTCAATTTCAAGTAGCTTTAAGTTTGAAGGTATGGTGGCTATAGAGGAAGTGTGGAGGAGGGTGGGCTACATCCATTGGTTGGTATCACCAAATATGAGAGAAGAAAACGTGTTCTTGACTACTTAAATGGTCAAAAGTACACTAAACACACTTAAGTAGTCTTAACATTGTCTTATGTCATTTTCCATGCCACAAGACTATGGTTTCTTAGTATTAATCTGTTGGTCCATATTTGACCATCCTTATCTTGCTTTAGTAGCCCATACTTAGGTGGGATAACCCCACAACTTCACCATTTGACTTAAGTCAAATGACATACACATCTTAAGCCCTACATTAGAACACTTAAATCCTTTATGCCTTTTTGTATTTTCTTTGTCCTTAGTTGTCTTCCAAAAGCAATTTGGTCTTCCAACAGCACTTTCATACCATTCATATCTTTCTCATAACTCTTCAATTCTCTTTTGTAAAATTTTTACAATTGAGTACCCAAATTTCTAAAATCTTACAAAAAAGTCCATAGGTTGCTTGACAAACAAGCAATGCTTAAGGCTTTTCTTGGGGGCCAAGTTACAAACTTGGAACACTTTTAAGGAGGTGTTCATTATATCTTTTACCCCTCAGACTTCAATCACTATGAAGAGAATTACACAATATAATGGTTTTTCACTATTATGCCACACTTTGTAATTTTCCCATATTTGTGAGGTGGTAACAAAAAATCCTTATTTAAAGGACCATCAACCTGTAACATAACAATAAGGTCGAAACCTTGTCTTGCATGTCCCCCTTAACCTACACTTGATTCATAGAGCTTTTTGTTCCTTTCCAAGGTCAGTCTTAGCTTAATGGATGTTTGAAAATATATTAAACAAGCCAAGAAGCTTGGTAAAACCCTTACCTTATCTGTGAAGGCCAAAAACTCTAGTTAAGGCTCAATAAACCCAAAAACTATGCTTTTTCTCTCACTTGATGTATCTAGTTCCTTTCTCTTACTTCCTATTGAAAGCTTGAGCTATGGTGGCTATGGTAGAATGTGGAAGCACTCAATGAAGAATCCTAAGTTGAAGGAGGTAAAGAAACAGCAAGGAAATGAAAATTTTCCTTCATTTATTCATCATTTTGACTAAGGTGGCATATATGCAAATTTCTGAAACTTTTGCCTACATTTGGACATGTTATATCCAGCCATTCAAGGGTAGGAAATGACATTTTTTTGACCACTTTTGACCATCTCAAAGGTCATTATAACCTTTAGACAAAAAGGTGGACACTTCTGTCCTTATCTGGCATTATGCCATAAATGGAAAAATTGGCCTCTTTGACCACTTTGATCCCTAAAAATATATTTAATTCCATCTATGTCCTTTCTTAATAACACTATCCATGTCCCTCCATAAGCCATTTTTTGAAATTTGTGCAATCGAGTACCCAACCTTTGTAACCTTACAATTTAGTCCATAGGTTACTTGAAAATTAGGTAATGTGTTAATGCTTTCTTAAGGACCAGACTATCATTGTGTAGGCCACTTAACGAAGTGCATGTTGAATAATTTACACTTTGCAAGCCATACACTATGGTCAAAATTAAAGCACATAAGATTAGGTCATTTTGTTGTAATTTTCCCATTTTGTGAAGGTGTTAACACTTCTTCCCCCTTAAAAGTTTTGGTCCTCCAAAATTTACCTTAGCTTGAGATGCACACCTGGATACCTCTATACCCTTCTCATTTAGTTTCCCAAGTTGCTTCTCATTTAGAATGGTTTGACCATTATACTTTGACCATAGGAATCAGTTTGTTCCTTAGCCTTCTAGTATCCTTAGCGAAGATAGCTATAGGTTTCTCTTCATATGTTAGATTAGGCTCTAACTATATGTCTTCCAGTGCTATAGCATGCTTTATTTCCAACAAATACTTCTTAAGCATACTGACATGGAAAACATTGTGGACACTTGACATACTTGGCAGTAGAGCTAACCTATAAGCCACCGAGCTAACCTATAACCCATACTTTGTCCAATATCTCATAAGGACCAATGTACCTTGGAGCTAGCTTACTTCTTTTGCCAAACCTGATAATGCCTTTGGTTGGTGCTACTTTGAGCTAAACTTTATCACCAACCTCAAGCCCCAAGTCTCTTTTTCTTTTTGTTCACATAAATAACGGTCCTTTCATTGCCTGTCTTCAATCTTTCTTGTATCTTTTTTATTTTGTTTGTTGTTTCTTTAATGATCACAGGACCTAACTCTAACCTATTTGAGGCTTCCACCCAATGGTGCGGTGTCATGCACCATCTCCTGTCATGCACCTTTTCCTATAAAAGGCTTTCATAAGGTGCCACACCAATGGTACTTTGGTAACTATTATTGTAAGAGAATTCCACCAAAGGAAAAGTACAAAAAATGTAGCTATACTTTTGGCCATTGACACATTTGGTCACCATTCATTTAAATGGTGCAAAATGCTTAACTAAAGTTTTATGTTGGGCGGCCCAACTTCGTGGTTGTCTCATTAGTTTTGATGATGTGTTAAAGGAGGAGTGAGTTGGAGATTGATCACGTGTTAACTAAGATGTTGAAATTGCTCCACTAGTCCCCAAGTTGACCCAAATGCTTCATATTGGGCCCCAATTTTTTATTTGTCTCATTTGGGTACAGAAGACTAAAAAAATGTTTACCCTAGATCTATCACCATGCTTAATCACTCGACCTGACCTCTACACCACCCTCCCTCACCCAAACCTATGACCGCTGCAACCTTTAGTCGGACTCACATGCTTAATCAAACCTGCACCTTAACTACCTTGAATCAATCATGCACCACCTCTAATCGAAGATATCCTAAACCTAGAGCCAGGAAAGCACATCGATGAGCTTCAGATGAGGGAACTGAAGAATTTTTTCCAGAAAATGAGACTCAGCTCATCGGTTACTCTTGGTTGTCATCCGCAGTGAAAAATGAGATTAAAGTGGAAAAGTTGATAAAATTAGGGGACAAAAATGGTCATTTCCTCTTTTTTCCCCATGCCATGCCATTCCATCGTTGATTGCTACACAATCATCCTTGAATTGCCACATAATCTTGTCCTGATGAAATATTCTAACATTTAACAAAATTGTTCCACTGTCAATTACATTGATAGCCTATTTGGGCCCATTTCAAAACATTGATACTTGATTTGTCACCAAATATTGTCTTTAGTGATACATTTGGAACCACTTAAATGAATGGTGACCAAATGTGTCCATGGCAACAAGTACAGTCACTTTTTTGGTGCTTTACCATTCCACGAAAGGTAAGCATTTGTCCTATTCTTCCTTGAAATCCAAGATAGAACTCCTAAGCATGTCTTTAAGTTGCTAAATCATGCTTTCAGTTTGTCCATCTACTTGAGGGTGCTGAGTAGTGTTCAGGAGGATTTTGGTTTCTAATGATTTATAAAAAGCACTCCAAAATCTAGCTGTAAACATTGGATCTCTGTCTGACATTATGGAGTCTACAATCCATGTAATTTTACTATCTCTTTGATGTACTCTAATTTGTTTGTGATCTTCATTGGTAGGAAGTGGGCACACTTGGTTAACCTATCCATAGTGACTCAGATTGGGTCATGTCTTAATCTGGTCATAGGCAACCTAGTTAAGAAATCCATAGTGATGTTGCCACACTTTCTTACTGGATTAGGTAAAGTCTATAGTGTTCTTGCTGGCTTTTGACGCTCTACCTTTACCCTTTGGCAGGTGGCACATTTGGATACATATATGGCTATGTCCTTTATAATGTTTGGCCACCAAAATTGTGTCTTCAATTCAATTTGATAGTGTGTGCTTCCTCAAGTATCTCATTTCTAAGTTCTTGGTCATTCGGTACATATATTCTATCCTTAAAGTACAGTAATCCTTGCTTGTAAGCAAAGGATTCATACAAGGACAGTTTATCTTCTCCTAAATTTTTTTTCAAATTTGGGTTTACTCCTTGTGCCTTTCTTATCTCCTCAACCCACCCAGGCTTAATATTAATGTATAGACTTCCCATCACATTGAAGTTCTTCCATAAGGTTCAGTCACCTCAATTTCCATCTTTCATGGTTATTTTTTGACCTATGATTTAATCAAAGATTGGTTAGGGACTAACATAGTTAATGAACTTCGTTGTGACTGACTAGGGGAAAGCTTGACACTAGAGTGCATGGTCGACCACTAGGCTCGCCATATGGCAAGAAATGAGTGTTTGCTAAACAGAGCTATTCTGTAGTCACCTATTTGGGATGTCACTGAGGACATGTCTTTCTTTGGTCACGAAATCTTAGGAAGAATGATCCGGCAGCACTATCATCGCATGACTACTAATGCCACATTCTAAGAGTTTATGGAAGAACTCCCAAATGCGGAACATATTGCTGCAGCCATGACAGACTACTGCTCTAAGGTGAGGTTTTTTTAGCCTTAATTATTCTGATTGGGAGTTTGCATTATCCCTCACTTTTGCTGACAATTAGCCATTTTTCTTTTTAGTTCTTCATCATCTCTGGATACTTCCGAGACTTTGTTATGAGGCAAATGGATATCTAGAACTAGGTCAAAGAAAGTTTGCAAACAATGTTAGTGTTGTGCCCAAAAAGCCAATCATGAGATGATTGTATTTTTTGCACATTGAGTCATGATATTTTATTAAGGCATTAATCCAGCAATTATGTTTGTTTTTTGGTTTCTGTGTAACGTAATAAACATAATTGTAACCCTAGAATAATGATATTCTCAAATGTCCCTGCGCTAGTATTATTGTGGAGCGGGTTGCAATAATACATAATGACTAGCATATGTGGAGACTAATATGAGATATGTAGTCTACATATGGGTACAAGTTGGAGAACTTGTGTACTGGACCGACTGACCATGAGAACACTACATGGATCGTTATATGAGTGTCATAACTGATTCTCTTAGTGATCATGGTATATGTAGTCCTTCGACCTAAGATCATCAAAGTTCCCTGCATGTGAGTCACATACTTTGATACTTTCCTTTGTTGCTCGTAATTGAGTGAACTTGAAGGAGGTCATTGGGTATACCACATATCATGCGGAGGGATTTGTATGATCAAGATGGGATTTGTCCCTCCTATGTAATGGGAGTGATATCTTCGGGCCCCTTGAAAGAGTGAGACTTAGACAAATGCATGGCCATGCTAGGATGAGTTGATATACAATATTAATGTCATCAGTTTAAGTTGGTCTACTCGGTAATCAAGAAACCAAAGATTGGGCTATACGAGAGTGACACATTCCATGTCTCGTGCTTAGTCTTGATATCTTGGACAAAGGGACAATAGCATATATCGGTCATGATCATAAAGGTTTACTCAAATCATCGACAATTTTGTCACTTGGGTAGCAATGATGTGTTGCTAGACACCGCTCATTGCTTATGATCATAAATGTGATTTATGATCATTGCCAACATGGTAAGAGCCTATTGGGTCACACACATAGAGCTATTTGGATCGTTAGAGTGCATGGGCTAATTATTTGGGTTATGGTTTCACTTTAATTTTGTATTAATAATGGGCCTAAGAGTTAAGCCATTATTAAGCCCAAAACTAAAGCCTAATTGGATTAGGGCTTTGAAACCCATTAGGCCTGGAAGTTGAGTCTCACTACAAATACAACTTCCAGTGAGAAATTCGCAGGTCTTCTTGCCCTAGCCTCCCAAAAAGGACAGCCGCACTCTTCTCTTGCAATTCCTTAGAGGACACAAGCTAGCACTGCGAGCGTAAGAGAAACGCATCTACCGGGATATGGTGGAAGCGTGGTGATCCCAAGAAGCTCGTGTGGATACCATAAAGAGCTTGAACACATCAACTATTCAGGTTTTGTGATTCAACTCTACAGTTGAGTGAGAGATCTAAACTGAAAATTAGGTATGAAAATTTTTGAACATTCGGTTTACCCCATTTCACTTGGATCTTGGAGGGTTTCGATTAAATTCCACTGCACTGTTTAGCTCCCGAAACCCAACAAACACCACAGGGACTCCTATTGACATGGCATTCAAGTTTAGCGAGTTGAAGCACAAAGCCACCACTGAGCTTATTAAGCTAAAACAGTAGGTGAGAGAGGAAATGTAGGAGGCCAACACTCATGTTAAGGACCTTAGTCACAGGTTCACCCTCATGTCCACCGATCGTGACATCATCTAGGTTAGTCATGATGACCTTGAGCATAAGGTGAAGTGATGTTTAAAGGACAGGAAAAACCTTTAAAAAGAGCCATAGGAAGCAAAGAGGAAGATTAAGAAGCTTGAGTTGGAGAAGAAAGGGGTAGGGAAGAGCTGTAAAAGATTACTAACATTGCCATTTTCGGATTCCAGGATGGCTTTTGTCTTGCCCATCGCAAAGTCTTGGAGAGGCACCCCCATCTTGACCTTTCATTCCTGAATGCTTTCCACAGGCTCGAGGGTGATGCTTCCATGTGCTCCAAAGATGAATACCTCATTAAGCCTAATGGCCTACCAGATGATGAAGAGACCGATTGGGAGGAAGAGGAGGATGAGGAAGAAGAAGAAATAGATAGAGACAATGCAGTTGCAAACCCTTGAATTCATTGTTCCTTTATGCTAGTGCTTTCATTCTTCTTTCTTCCTCTTTGTTTTTGTTATTACTACTATTTGTTTTGGTGCTTTTTTTTGTACTTGCTTCATCCATTGGTTAATTATCTATTATAATAAGGACCCATTTTTTTAATTTTTTTCCACCTTTTATCTCTCCAACGGTAATCCTTAGCCTTTTTGCGCTTATCGTCTTCGTGCCTTTACTTGTCGAGCATTTGTACTGAGAGGCATTTTGTAGTACACCTACTTTTTTAGCAATGTATTATATTTCCTCAGCTCATGTCCATCAGCTATTTCTCACATGTTTTGGACTTAGAAAAATTTTCAAAGTCTTTTCTTTTCTTTTTTCCTCCTTACCAAGGTTGGCACACTTAACATAGTTGCTTAAGTTTCATTGTTTGGTTCTCTGGCCAAGGTATTTTTAAGACTAAGGTCCCAATGTACCTATTTTGGCTATGCACTAAACTTTCATTACTGTTATAATTTTTCTAAGCATAGAGACTAGATTTATGAGTTCGGGTATGCTCATCCCATAGAAGTTCTTTATTTACCATAGCCCTTTGTAGCTTACCATATTATATCACTAAAGGCCCTTTTTTGCACTAGCTTCAATGCTTTCAAAGAAATACATAGGCTAAATTAAGTGAAGTACTTTTTTAGACAATTTGCATGCTATGTATTTTTTAGTTCTTCCTTGAAGGCGTCTTCTAATTTAAAGACTCTAGGCCTAACTTTGACAATAATTAGGCAAGGCCATTCCTAGTTTATCCTCAATATGTTGTGTGGAGACCTTTGATGTTTGACTTTGGAACTTAAGAACACTATGACTCCAACCATTATTCTTTTTGGCTTGAGTTTCTGATTTTGTAGAATTGGCCACTTTACGAAGCTTGGAAAATTCCCTATATTCTTCCAGTATGTATAACTTAGACCTCAAATCTATTTCATTAAGTCCATGGTCAAAGATTTTCACTCTTAAGGATAGGTGCGCTATTTTGACAGGAATCAAGGCCTCACTTCCATATGCCAAAGAGAATGGGTCTCCTTTTTTGCATTCCTCGGGGTTGTCCGCTAGCTCCATAAGATGCTACACAACTCCCTGGGCCATTTTTCCTTGGTTTCTTCTAGTCATTTTTTTAGGGCATGTTTTAGAGTTTAATTGGACACTTTCACTTGCCCATTACTCTGGGGATGTCCTATGAGGGCAGATTGTATTCTGATGCCATAGTCACTTGTGAACTTGTAGAATCCTCTACTGGTGACTAGTACCTCCAGGCAATCAAACCTGCATATGATATTTTTCCACAATAATTTTTGGATTTTTTTTTCCGATATGGTTGCTAATGGCTCCATTTCCATCCATTTTTTAATTTAATCTATTGCTACTACATAGTACTTCACCACTCTTGGGGCAGTGGAGAGCAGGCGTATAAGGTCTATACCCAAGACAGCGAAAGGACGAGGGTAAGTCATAGATGTGATTGCCTTGGTTGGTACCTTTTGTCGCAATGCATGCCACTAGTACTTGTCACAACGTTTGATGAGCTTTGATGCATCTTGCCTTAGGGTTGGCTAGAAATAGACTTGTCAGAGTACCACTCCCGCCAATGCATTTGTACCTATGTAGGAACTACATCTCCCTTTGTGTACTTCCCTTAAGATCACTTTGGTTTCTCCCTTTCCAACACATTTTTCTAAAAGGCTAGAGTAACCCTACTAATAAATTTTTTCATTGATGAGGAAATATGTTTCAACACCCCTTTTGACCTTTGAAGTATCTAGCATGTCATCAGGCATTTTGCCCTTAGTGAGGAACTGCCTTTCCACCCTTTCTCAATGCTCATTAGGTGGATTGTATGCATGCTAGGCATTTTTTGGCCTTCAGTATACTTTTATGATTTGGCTAGGATGTCCACTCGACCATTTTCTCATCGTGGAAACTTGTCAATGAGCACTTTGTCAAACTTTTCCATCATTTTCTTTGCAAGGTGAAAATATTTTTTGAGCCTCAGCTTCTTGACCTTGTACTTCCCCTTCTGTTGCTAAACCAACAATGGTACTACAAGCCTAGAGAGACTTAATGCCTATATTTCCCATAAGGCATCATCTAGCAATGAGAGCTTCATTTTCAGCCACATTGTATGTGACTTGAAATCCAAATTTGATTCCCTTGGTTGCTTTCATCCCTTCTGGCCTTTTTAGGACTACACCTACTCCTTGGTGCTCCATCAATGAATAGCAGCCATTTTAATTCACTATCTTTATGAATTGAGATTTTTCCTTCATAATTCGGTGGTAGTTTAGGCATGAAATCTACCAGGGCTTGCACTTTTATGGCCTTTCTCAGCTCATAACATATGTCATGTTCTCTGAGTTCTATACACAAGTTTGAAAGCCTGCCTCAATGATCTACTCTCTTTGTCACATCCTAGAGGGGAAGGGTACTACGGACTATGATTGAATGACCTTGAAAGTAAGGATGAAGGCATTGTCCTACCAACACCATGCCATATACATTTATTTATGGCACTGGATAGTTCACCTTAGTTCCATGAAGTGATTTGCTCAGAAAATAGACAGGCCATTAGTTTCCAACATTGTCCTCATATACCAAGACTGAACGCATGACCTTTTTACTTATGGCAAGGTAAAGGATAAGGGGTTCATCTTCCTTTAGCTACCTGAGGGTAGGTAGTTTGACAAGGTAAGTTTTGATACCTTTCCAAGTAGCCTAGCATTGTTCATTCCAAAGGTTTGAAGGATTATTGGCACCAAAGCTGCCCTTGGCTTCTTTTGTGAGCTTAAAGAATGGTATACGCTGTCATGCCTATGACTTGTATAGCCCATGGGCTATGAATAAAATGTACATAAAAATGTACATATGGTCTGTATGTAAGTGATACAAGTCATGAAAGTGAAGGCAAGAACCATAAAAAGGGCAAGCGCCCCATGGGGTGCCCTAAGGGTGTCCTAAGTGCACCTAAGTGGAATAGGGAGCAAAATGTCACACTTGTGAACCAAACATGCTTAAAATGAAGTGCCAAGGTAGGCTTTGGAATAAGGATCCAAAACATAAAGAAAGAATGACTAAGAACACAAGGACACTAAGGAAAAACACATGATAGATGTCAAGAACACTTTGTGTGCACTTATGTGAATATAGAGACTTTAAAACCAAGTGCCTTAAGGGAAATAATGTGACATTGATAATTAATGATAGAATCAGAAGGAGGATTTCAATACAAGGGAGAAACAAATGAAAGAGACTAAGTGCTCCAAGGAAGTGCACTATGAGACTCTTAGGTATACCTTTGCGTGTAATGTTGTGCATGTGAAGGCTCTAATGCCAAATGTCCTGGAAGTAACTATGGGAGATTGATGCTTAAGATTGAATTAGAGATGAGAGCTAAAATGTAGGCCTAAAAAAGGTGAAGAACAAATGAAAACCATGAGGAGCACCCTAGGGTGCACTAGGGGGTCTTGGATGCACCTAAAATGTCTCCAAATGCACATGCAACTTTGGGGGCCTAAATGAAGGAATTTATGGGAAAAATGGTTGCTTGATTTACACCACCAAGAGAGGTAAGTAGGTTAATAAGATAATCAAAATGACATGAAGGGCTTATGAAAAGTTAGACCGAAGAATGGTAAAAAATTTACTTGGCCGCCAAGGCCATTTTGGCAAACCTCCACTGCTTAGACTTAAGTTCTTCAAAGGTAGCTTCCTAGGCATTGAATATAGCTACCATTCACTAAAATTTTGGCTAAAACTCCTACAAATAATCAATAGAAAAACTTGAGAAAAGGAGGGGGAAAACTGAACATGGTGGTTTACAAGTAGGCCTCTGGTGGCACATATGAAGAGTTGAACGCTTCTTGCTTTCTCGCTACCAATTTTGTCATAGGTAAGGGTCCATATGAAGCTCCTTCTCCTAGGTTTTTATGAAGATGATGCTGCCCTAGGGGATGTCCATGGCCGAATGAACCTAGGAGCTATGTTAATGGGCTGTGTGTATATGCACTATGGTAAGCTAGCTAGTTTGCATATAGGAAGCAATGGGATTTTTGATCAAGTATGGCTGAACTTGTTCATCTACCTAGAGATCTATGTTAATTTAACTTTATTCAAAGTGATCACTTTCTAAATTGAATGAAAGAAATGTTTGGCAAGTTTAAGTGAGATCATGTATGTGGTGTGTGTGTTGGCATGCTTCTTTGATTGTTTACATGTCCTAACCTTAGAATTATGTATATATGAATCTTGTGTTATGTTATGCCTTGCTATTTTTGTGTCTTCTTTGTCTTTGGTTATAGGTTATTAAGAGAAATTCGAAGTTTATATGTATAACGATGTTTTGAACATTGCGTAGGCATTAGGTGCCATATTGGACTCTTATTGAGTTCTTGTGTACTCTTTCATTTTTCTGCCCATTTTAGGAAAAGAAGTGGAAAATTATAGTCTAAGGAATCTCATTAAGAGGTGTATGTACAAGGATGTATGGCTCGGGTTTGGTAGTTTATGAGACAAATATTGACAAAGTTCATGATTTGTACTAATAGTTGTATACTAAAATGTAAGCTTTGATGGCTATTGTGGGTCCGGTTACTTTTGGGTCTAGTCTAGTATGGGTAAACGCTAGCAGAATAATAAGACCACTTTGGGCTAAATACCAACTGAAAGTGGAAGTTAGAATAACTATGGGCATTGAAACAGCTTGAGCCCATGTTATATAACATGCATGTCATCTAAATCGTCCAACTTTGGTTGTATGTAATTTTGGCCATGTAGTTCCTCACACGCCAAATTTTGAATCTATAAATGCATGTATGTAGTTGAGGGCATGGGGGCCTAGAGTGATACATGGCTTATGCCTTAGTTGTACGTATTGGGTTTGGATACGCCCTTAAGGCACTCAGTGTATCTTGCTAGTAATGCATGCTGACAGTGTTGTGCCCAAAAGCCAATCATGAGCTAATTGTATTTTGTACGTTGAGTCATGATATTTTATTAAGACATCATTCCAATATTTGTGTATGTTATTTGTTTCTATGTAACATAATCAAACATAATCGTAACCCTAGAGTAATAGTATTCTTAAACGTCCCTAGTCTAGTATTATTGTGGAGTGGGTTACAATAATACATAAAGACTGGCATATGTGGAGACTAATATAAGATATGTAGTTTGTGTATGGGTACAAGTTAGAGAACTTGTGTACTGCGCTGACCTACCATGAGAACACTACATGAATCATTCTATGGGTGTCATAAGTGAGTCTCATAGTGATCATAGTATATGTAGTCCTTTGACCTAAGATCATCAAGTTCCCTACATGTGAGTCAAATGCTTTGATACATCATTTTGTTACTCGTAACTGAGTGAACATAAATGTGGTCATTGGGTATGTCACATATCATGTAGAGGGTTTTGTATGATCAAGATGGGATTTGTCCCTCCTATGCAATGCGGGTGATATCTTTAGGCCCCTTGATAGAGTGAGACTAAGAAAATGCATGGCCATGCTCGGATGAGTTGATATAGAATATCAATGTCATCAATTTCAGTTAGTCTACTCAGTAACCAAGAAAGCATAGATCGAGCTATATGAGAGTGACACATTCCATGTCTTGTGCTTGGTTTTAATATCTTAAACAAGGGGACAATGGCACATACAGATAATGATCATAGAGGTTTAATCGAATCACTGACTATCTTGTCACTTGGGTAGTAATGATGTGTTGCTAGACACCGCTCATTGTTTATGATCATAAATGTCATTTATGATCATTGCCAATGTAATAGAAGCCTATTAGGTCACACACATAGAGCCAATTGGGTTATTTGAGTGTATGGGTCAAACTTTGGGGTTTCGTTTCATAATAATTTTGGATTAGTAATTGGCCCAAAGGTTGAGCCACTACGACTCCTTGGAGGATGCAAGCTAGCACTGTTGGCACAAGAGGAAGCATCTGCTGGGGTGTGGTGGGGGCGTGGTGTTACCCACTCTTGGGTAGTCCAATTATGGTGCCAAAATTATGCATTTAGACTCCCAGGATTGATAATGTTCCTCTAGGCCATCATAACACTACCCTTAGTGTGCATACCCAAATGACCCTCTTGGGCACTATGTAAATACATGCATATTGGTCCAACCATCACACACGTATACACATTTCATGCACACCATGGCAGCAAAGAAGGAAAACACTACCACATGTCTCAATTTTGGCTACCACACATAAGGCAATCTTGTTAAGTTCTAGTGACCAATCACTGCACCTGTAATTTCGAATAACAAACTGTATCATTCTAGCCATGTACCCCCGTTTTCTTTGCTGCATTACCAAGTAGAGACTTATAGAAAACCAATTAATTTCCTTTTGACATCAATAGCCCACCTATGGACCAAGTTATGGATTTTTTAAGTTCGTTACAAAATTCTGACCAAATGAACAGTAACGTAGCCAACTTTGCAATGTCATATCTTTGGCTACAGGCTCCAGAGTTAGAAATTCCAAATCCCAATTCAAACTCTAGATGTTCTCTAGGTGTGATCATAATTTCATACTAATATTCTTTCTACACAGGGAGATATAGAAATTTAAGTGTAGAGTCAAAATTCTGGTCACTTTATGACCATTTTGCCCATACAAAATTTCATAAGTATGAAAACACTTCATTCACAAGGGGAAAGCCCTCCAAGGCTACCCCATATATGTCCATTACACATAGGAAATACATTCCCTTGCATTTAACAACCATATGTGGCTAAAACAAAATTTACAAGTAAGCAGCCCATCATTCACACTTAGGTGGCACATCACTTACATAGCCAAAACAATGCTCAAACGTTCACATGTCTCATTTTACATACACTACATGTACATGCATACATGCACTACAAAATTTTCTTAACTCAGCTAAATATGCACCCCAGGCTATAGGAGTGCCTAAGACACAATGGACTCCAGAAGAGGGTGCTGGACAGCTACTGAACAACACAATAAGTACTATCACTAAAAATAACAAATGTCCTCATAAAATCACCAAACTTTCTAGATCATAACTGGAGATACGGAAATTCATGTGCCTGAAATTTCAGATCAAAACCCAAACCACAAATGTAAGTTTGAATGAGATTTTTCTGCTGGACCTAAAATGGCAGAATTGAGGGGAGTAAGTTTCATTGAGAAACTTAGTAAGGGTAGCACTTGCATTCAATAGGCAATGTAACCATCATTAAAACCTTCATTTAGAGACACTAAAACACAAAAAACCACAATGAATATATATAAGATGTAACAACCAAATGTAGCAGCCAATCACAACAAACAAACACATGAAATGCGGCAGCAACATATACCATAGGTTAGTCCATAAAATACATAATAAGCATAAATAAATCACTATGGCAGCCCTCCTCAAGCTAATGCTTGTTCTTAGGAGGATTTTAAAACTAGTTAGTACTAACTTTGGGCTCTAGAAACTCTCATTTCATTGCCATCTTTGCGTACTTCACACTAGGTCACAAAACCTTCAATAAGTGCACTCCCTTCACTAAGCTTGGTTCATGATGCTCATGGCTCTCTTACAAGCTTAGCCCTAGCTCCATGGTTGCTTGAAAATGCAAAAGACAACCCAAAAGAGCAAGAGAACCCTTACCAAAGTTGGTAGGCCAAAAATCAAACTTGATCCTTGAAGTATCCAAGCAGTAGATCTAGTTTGCTTCCAATTGCTTCCTTTTGCCTTTAATTTAAATCAATTGCAAGTTTGTAGGTGTGGTGGATATGGAGGAAGTGTGGCTATTTTCTTGGGCTGGAGGAGGCCGAAAATGGGAGAGAGATAAGTGAATTGGCCACTTAAATGGCCTTAAATGAGCTGAAGGGTACAAAACACACTTAAACAAGCTTAACCTTGCTTTATGTCATTTTCCTTCTCACTAATTATGGTTTCTTTGTCTTAAACTCATTGGTGCACATGTGACCAACATTTTTGACCCATTTACAGGCCATAGCCGCCCCTCCCTAGGTGGGAAAACTCTAAATTTCTTCCTTTGACCTAAGTCAAAGACTTACACATCCTAAGGCCTGCATTAGAACACTTAGGTCCTTTATGCCTTTTTATGTTGTCTTTGTCCTTAGTTGTCTTCCATAAGCAATTTGGTCCTCCAATAGCTCTTTCATATCATTCATATCCTTCTCATAACTCTCCAAATCTCTTTCTTGAAAGTTTTGCAATTGAGTAACCGAATTTTCGAAACCTTACAAAAAAATCCATAGGTTGCTTGACAAACAAGCAACCCTTAAGGGTTTTCTTGGGGGCCAAGGTACCAACTTGGAATACTTTTAAGGAGGTGTTCATTATGCCTTTTACCCTTCATACTTCAATCACTATGAAGAGAATTATACAATATAATGGCTTTTTGACCATTATGCCTCACCTGTAATTCTCCCATTTTTGTATGGTGGTAACATGTGGTGATACCAAGAGGCTCATGTGGATACCATAGAGAGCTTGAACATGTCAACTATTCAAGTTTTGTGATTCGACTCAACAGTTGGGTGAAAGCTATTTACCAAATTAGGTATAAAATTTTTGAATACCCGATTTAGCCCATTTCACTTGGATCCTGGACGGTTTCAGTTATATTCCACTATGTTTGTTTGGCTACTAAAACCTAACACATGCATGTTTTGAAAATAATCAACCTAGTTTGTATGCATGAATGTGTGTATGTGTGATGTTTAGGGCAAAGCACACTAGTTAGGATACAAGTAAGCCTCCTAAGTACACTAAAACTGTTACCACCTCAACAAATGGGAAAATTACAGTATAAAGGCATAATGGTTATAAACCATTATATAGCTTAATTTTCACCATAGTGAATGAAATGTGAGGCCTAAACTAAATAATCTATACCTCTTTAAAAAATTACAATGGTTACTTGGTGATAAAGGAAACCCTAGAAGATTTCTTGTTTTACAAGTAATCTATGGGTCTTATTGCAAGATTTCAAGACTTGGGTACTCAATTGTACAACTCTTAAAAGGAGATTTTGAAAGGATTTGAATGATATGGAAGCAATTTTTGGAGGCTCAATTACATAAAGGAAACAAAAGCTATGATTCAAGAACCTAGGACAACTAGGTGTACAATTGTTCCAAAAAATAACTTAAGGATAGGATAACTTTTGACAAGAGTCAAAGACAGCCATTTCTAGGATTATCCCAGCCTTTTATTTCCAGGTTCTAAGGTAAAAAATGTGGGCTAAAAATTAGCCAAAAATTCCTTGCTTAAGGCATACTTATAGTGACCTAAGTGAAGGTTAAGGTTAAACTAATTAAATCAAGTAAAATATCTTGATTTCTTGCCTTTCCTTGGCCATTTCAGCCATAACCAGCCACAGCCTTCTTCCTTAGCTCCTCCATAGGCTTCCATTGACATGACAGCTCAAGCTCTCAAGAAATCAAAAAGGAAGGCAATCAGATGCACCAGGAACAAGAAAAAACCCTAATTTTCGGGTTTGTTGTGTATCTCTTGAAGATTTCAGCTTTCACAGCTTAGGTAAGGGTTTTATCTTCATGTTTCATGGTTGTTTACTGTCTTAAGATGATGATCAATTATCCATGAAGCTATGACCATGCTTGGAAGAGAGCAAAAAGCTCAAGGAACCAAGTATGGGTTAAGGGGGAGTGCATGAACAAGGTTTCAGCCTTACTGTTTTTCATGCACTAAGATGGCAGTGTTTACAAGGGTTTCTAGAGCCCAAGTTAGTACTAACTAAAACCAATTAACCTCCAAGACCAAGCATTAGCTTGAGGAGGGCTGCCATAGTGATTACATATTGTTTATTTGATTGTTTATGGACTAACCCTAATGATGTATTGCTGCCAGCATTGCATTTGATTGTGTTCTGTTTGTTTGTGCATTTGGATGGCTATATTTTTGTATATGTGATTTATTTTTGTGTTTTTATGTATTTTTATTTCAGGTATGTTTCTGGGAATTCAAGTTTCTAATGATAAGCCCTTACTAAGTTTCATTCAAGAAACTTACCCCTTTCTGTCCATTTCAGGTCCAGCAGAAAGATCACATTAAAAATTACCTTTATCATTTGAGTTTTGATCTGAAATTTCAGCTACATGAACTTCCATGTGTCTAGTTATGATCTGCAAATTTTGGTGATTTTAGGAGCACATTTGGTATTTTTAGTGATGGTAGTTATTGTGTTGTGCAGCAGCCGTCCAGCATCCTGTTTCTGGAGTCCATTGCATTTCAGGCACTCTTGTAACTTAGGGTGCGTATCTAGCTGAGTTAAGACCATTTTTTAGTGCATGTATGCATTTACATGTAGTGTATGTAAAATGAGACAATTATGTGAACATTTGAGTAATGTTGTGGCTATGTATGTGAAGTGGTGCAAAGCTGCCTAAGTGTGAATGATAGGCTGCTTACTTGTAAATTCTGTTTTGACCACATAAAGTTGTTAGATGCAAGAGAATGTAATTCATATGTGTATTGTACATGCATGGGATAGCCTTGGAGGGCTTTATCTTTGTGAATGAAGTGTTTGAATGGTTTGGAAAAATTGTATGGGCAAAATGGTCCAAAAGTTGCCAGAATTTCGACCCTGTAACTAAAGTTGAATATCTCCCTGTGTAGACTGAATCTTGGTATGAAATTTTTACTACACCTAGAGGACATCTAGAGGTTTAACTGAGCTTTCGAATTTATGGATTTAGAGACCTGTAGCCGAAGATATGACATTGCAAAGTTGGCTAAGTTACTGTTCATTTGGTCAGAATTTTGTAACCAACTACAAAAATCCATAACTTGGTCCATAGATGGGCTATTGATGTTAAAAAAAATTCCTTAGTTTTATCCAAGTCTCTACTTGATAATGGAGCAAATAAAATAGGGGGTACATGGCTAGAATGATACAGTTTATTAGAGGAAGTTTGGGTGCAGTGGCTGGAATTTTTGAACCTAGTAAGAATGTTTAATGTGTGGAAGCCAAAACTAAGACTTGTGCTAGTGTTTTTCTTCTTAGCTGCAATGGTGTGCATAAATGTGAATATGTGTGTTACGGTTAGACCAATATGCATGTATTTACATAGTGCTCAAGAGGGTCACTTGAGTATGTACACTAGAGGTGTTGTTCTGATGACCTACAGGACACACCAATCCTGGGAGTTTAAATGCATAGTTTTGGCACCATAATTGGATTACCCCGGATTGGGTAACAAAAACACACATATACAAACACACACAAGCCCACCTACACCTACTCATATGTACCCCACATGCACCGAATAAATAACAAGGTAAATTAAATTAGTAATACTTTAAACTTGTAACTTAATGTGTTAAGCTTGCAACTTAACCTATTAAACTAGAAATTTAGTAGGACTTCACAAAATAGTTTAATTGGTGACCACCACATAAGTCTTATATTGTTAACAATTAAAATTTGGCATTTAGTATCCTATTTTTCTTGTCCTAATTCACCATATAAAAGTAACTGGTTTACTCAAACCTCCTAAGGGGTTCAAGGTAGGGGTGAATTGGGCCTTGACAAAGTTGATATCAGGGCTAAGGTTGTAAATGACCTTAATGGTCTTTTACACTAATACATACTATGATACGTATCAACCATTCTGATTTTTTGTGGGAATGATGACAAGAGGTAGAGAAAAAGAAAAGGAGAATCAACTAAAGATTGGGGCTATTCAGATGAATGATCAATAGCTTGAGAATGAAAAAGTGGCTAAAAGCAGAACAGGACCACCTAATAGGGCCTTAGAGCATGGACCCAGTGTTCATGGTCAATAAAGAATGGAACATATAATGGGAATGATGCAAGTTGCCATCACCCAGCTTGTAGTAGGTATGCAGGCCCTTATTAGGGGTCGGGCCCGAGCATCTAGGGGTTCTATGGTTGAAGAAGAATAGGGAGAAGAAAAGGTAGGAAGAAGGCCAGGAAAAAAGCCAATAAAAGAAAAGCAAGCTAGCAGATATGATGTAGATGAAGAACATGAATAGGATGATGAGACAAGGAATCTAAGAGGGATGAAGTTGGGGTCAGAAATTAGGAGAAGTAATGAGAGTAGAGAAAGGGGCAGATAGGTACTAATGCTAAAAGATTGCAGCCAGTCTCTGAAAGCTCTCAAGAGTTGGTTTTTAAAAAGAAGTCTAAGACCCCAAAAAAGGCAAGGAAAGGCCAATAAGGGAATGTTTAAAGAAAGGCCAAATAGAATACTTTCTAGCATTTAAACCTCTAGTATTTAAAGGTAGTGGTGATCCAGATGAAGATAAGTTATGGTTTTACCAAACAAAGTAGGTGTTCATAGAATGAAGGTTACAACCACTCAAAATGTGCTACTAGCTACTTCTAAGCTAAAAGGTAATGTAGAACTCTAGTAAAGGATAGTGTAAAGGGCATATTATGAGTAAGAATGAAAGAAAGCCTATAAGGAAAAAAGAACCTATGAGGGAGGAAGAGTTTCTTCAAGCATTCCAAGAACAATATGTCAGTGCAGCTTTTAAGGATCAAAAGTAGGTAAAATTTGATTTGTTAGGGCAAGGAAACATGTGTATCAGAGAATATGAGCATAAGTTCAACAATCTCCATAGATATACCCCTCAGTATGATGGACAAGAAGAGTTAAGCACCAAGAGGTTCATAAGGTCACTGAGGCCTGAGTTGAGGGAAATACTCAAGGCTATTGGTATCAAGAGCTACTATGAGACTGTCCAAAGGGCTCTAACACTAGAGCAAGAATTCCAGCATCCTGTAGTAGGAAATATTAAGGAAACTCCTATGGGACATCAAAGCGGAAAGAAAAGAACCAAGAAAATTCTAGGGAAAACTGAATTTGGGAAAGAACAGAATAGCCAACAAGAACCCTAGAATTTTGGACCTTATGCCAAACCTATGGAAAATATAATTGATTTAAACCATGTTACAGACTCATAGTGGGATGCTAAAAGTATAGTTCCCAAGACCATTTGGTTAGAGATTGCGTAGTCAAGAAAGAAGAAAGAAGAGTGATGGGCAAGTTTGGGGCACATTGGCCAAGAAATCAACATGGTAATGGAAGAGGAGTGGTAACACCCCAGCCACCCAAAGTTAATGTAAAAAAGACAAAGCTAGCCTGTGCCAACTAGAATCCAACCACCAGCTGGGAGTGTGTATTAGATGGAACGATCAAAGAGAAAATAGAAGCCCAGCCTTAGAAAATGGGCTTTAAACAACAACAAACTGAGGAAGGAAGTCCTGAAAGGTAACCTTTACCTTCATGATAAACTTATTTTTGTGCTTCAAGATACTAGTGCTTCCATATCCATTATTTCAGCTAACTTATTAAGAAAATTAAACTTAGAGGTTACAACATTACCTCTAATGTATATGGTCAAGATAGTTGGAAAAAACTGACATTTTCAAATCATATAGTTAAGGACTGTGTGATTAGGCTTAGTGAGCTGGAATTGAAGGCTAATCTGATCATCCTAGAAAAAATTGGTTATGATATGATATTGGGCATGAACAAGTTAACTAAAAATAATGTTATTATAGATTGCCATGGTAGAAAATTATTATTGCCAGGATCAATAGAACATTCCTTAAAAGACTTAATAAAGTGTGGTGTTGGACAAGTAAAAGTAATAGATTGTATGCCAATACACTCTGAAGAAGAATACATGGGATTAAACGACAAAGAAACTAAAATTGAGATAGGCAAGATTTTTATTATGAAGGAATTTCCATAAGTATTTCCTTCTAAGTTGCCAGGGTTACCTCCCTTAAGAGAAATTGAATTTGAAATCAAATTAGCTCCAGGACCAACTCCTGTGTTTGTTGTACCTTATAGATGGCAATTCTTGAGATGAATGAATTGAAGAATTAGTTTGATGAACACCTTGGAATTCATTAGGCCAAGTGTGTCTCCTTAAGGAGCACCAGTGCTATTTGTGAAAAAGAAAGATGGAACACTTAAGTTATGCATTGACTATAGAAAGCTTAATGCATTGAATCTAAAGAATAAGTATCCTCTTCCTAGAATTGAGGACTTATTTGACAAACTTAAAGGAGCCATAGTTTTCTCCAAATTTGATCTCAGATCAGGATACTTCCAATTAAGTGTCAAGGAAGCAGACATTCCTAATACTTATTTCAGAAGAAGATATGGGCACTTTGAAAATATAGCAATGCCTTTTGGGCTTACTAATGCCCTAGCATTTTTTATGGACTTGATGCAGAGGATATTCAAACCAAATCTAGACCACATTGTGGTGATCTTTATTGATGATATCCTAGTGTATTCAAGGGGTGAGAAGGAACATGAAAAACACTTAAGAATGGTGCTAGATGAATTGAATAAACACCAATTATATGGAAAATTGAATAAATGCCATTTCTAGACAAATCAAAATAAATTTTTAGGCCATGTAATAAATGGGCAAGGAATGGCTTTGGATCCAACCAAAATTAAAGCTGTCTTGCAATGGAAAGAGCCGCAAAAAGTTAGAGAAACAATAAGCTTCTTGGGATTAGCTAGCTATTATAGAATATTTATACCCAAATTTTCTATAATGGTAGCCCCTCTAACAAAGTTAACAAGGAATGGGCAGAAATTTTAATGGTCAGAAGAATGTTAAATATGCTTTCAAGGACTTAAAGACAAGCTTACTTCAACCCCTATGGTAATATTGCCTAATCCCAATAAACTTTTTAAGGTTTACACATATGCATCGATTGTGGGATTAAGGTGTGTACTAATGCAAGAAAGCCAAGCCATAGCCTATGGATCAAGGCAATTAAGACCACAGGAAATGAACTATCTAGTGCAAGACCTAGAACTTGTAGCTATTATCTTTGCCTTGAAACAATGGAGACATTACCTATTAGGTAATAAGTTTTAAATCTTCACTGACCATAAAAGTCTTAAGTATCTCTTTACTTAATTGGAATTAAATATGGGACAACGAAAATGGTTGGAGTACTTGAAAGATTTAGATTGTACTAATGGGCACACAGAAGGCGAAGCTAATAAAGTAGATGATGCTCTAAGCAACAAATATACAAGTGTCTCAAGACATGAAGGAGAAGAAGAACACAATAAGCTTAATAGCCTGACTTGTTTGGCTAACAAGTGGCTAGAATGGGAAAAATCTCAATTAAAAATGGTAACCATACAGTCAGCATGGAAAGAAGAAATACTAAGGGCACAATAGTAAGATATAGATCTTGCTAGAATATCTGGCTAGAGGCATGGAAAACTGGTCCAATGGTTCTTTTATAGGTAAGGGTTATTGTATTTCCAAGATAAGATTTATGATAACAGATCTTGAAAGAAGCTTTTACCAATAAAATGAGCATACACCCTAGAACTATGAAGATGTATCAGAATTTGAGAAAACACTTTTGGTGGCCAAGTATGAAACAAGAAATTGGCACATTTATATCCAAGTGTGTTGTGTGCTAACAAGTAAACGTATAACATAAAAAACCAGGGGGCAAGTTACAAAGCTTGCCCATACCAGAAAGAAAATGGGATCTATATCCATTGATTTCTTGTGAGTATACCTATCATAAAAAACAAAAGCATGATACCATTTGGGTGATTATGGATAGACTTACAAAGTCAGCCTACTTTTTACCCATTAATCTCACTGATCCTTTGGATAGGCTAGCACAGTTGTATATTAAAGAGATAATGAGATTACATGGTATTCCAGATGATATAGTTTTAGATAGAGACCTAAGATTTGTATCAAAATTTTGGAAATCACTACATTAGGAATTGCGTACTCAACTAAAACTAAGCTTAGCTTAACATCCCTAGACAGATGGGTAGATAGAGAGAACTATACAAAATCTTCATGATATGTTAAGATGTTGTGTTTTGGACTTTATAGGAGAATAGGATCAACTCTTACCCTTAATAGAATTCTCCTATAATAATAGCTATCACTAATTGATAAAAATGGCACCTTATGAAGCATTGTATGGAAGAAGGTGCATTACTCCTCATTGTTGGCAATACCCTAAAGATAAGATTGAAATAGGGCCAAAACCGATCCATAAAACTTCTGAAAAGATCAAAATAATTCAAGAAAGAATCAAAGTTGCCAACAATCGAGAAGAAGCCTATGCAAACCAAAAGAGGAGAAGTGACCTAGAATTTCAAGTCAGGGATTATGTGTGGATTAAAGTATCCCCAATGAAAGGACTCATGAGGTTTGGTAAGAAAAAGAAATTGACTCCCAGATATATTGGACCATTCCAAATACTGGTTAAAATTGGCAATGCAGTTTATAAGCTAGACTTGCCTTCAAAATTGGCTCATATACATGGAACTTTTCATGTTACTATGCTCAAGAAGCACTTATCTGTCCCACATTAGGCAATACCAACTTCTGATATCCCAGTGACTCATAGTCTTACCTATAGAGATGAACCTATAAAGGTGCTAGCTAGGGATGTGAAAAAGTTAAGAAATAGATGGATAAAAATTGTGAAGATTCAATGGACTCACCATTTTGAGAAGGAGGCTACCTGGGAAACTGAAACTGAGATGCTTAAAAAATACTCAGACACTTACTCCTTAAGCTACTTGAGAATTTAGGGGTCCAAATTCTTTGAGAAGAAGAAGAAGTCATGCCTGTGACTTGTAGCCATGGGCTATGAATAAAATGTACATAAAAATATGCATGAGATGTGTATGTAAGTGATACAAGTCATGAAAGTGAAGGCAAGAACCATAAAAATGGCAAGTGCCCCATGGGGTGCTCCAGAGGTACTCTAAGGGTGTCCCAAGTGCACCTAAGTGGAATAGGAAGCAAAATGTCACACTTGTGAATGAAACATGGTTAAAACTAAGTGGAAAGGTAGGCATTGGAATAAGGATCCAAAACCTGAAGGACAAATACCTAAGAACCCGAGGACACTAAGAAAAATCAGATGATAGCTCTCAAGTACACTTTGTGTGCACTTAAGTGAATATGGGGACTTTAAAACCAAGTGCCTTAGGGGATATAATGTGGGATTGATACTTAATGATAAAATAAGAAGAAAGATTGCAATATAAGGCAAAAGCAATTGAAGGACACTAAAGTGGTCCAAGGAAGTGTACTAGGAGACTTTTAGGTACACCTTTGTGTGTAATCATGTGCATGTGAAGGCTCTAAAACCAAATGTATTACAATGAAGTATAGTAGATTTATTCTTAAGATTGAATTGGAGATGAGGGCTACAATATAGGCCAAGAAAAAGGTAAAGAACACATGAAAACCATGAGGAGCACCCTAGGGTGCACCAGGGGGCTCCTGGATGCAGCTAAGATGTCTCTAAAAGCACATGCAACTTTGGGTGCCTAAATGAACAAATTTTTTGACAAAGTGGGTGCTTGATTTGCATGACCAAGATAGGTAACCAGGTCAATAAGATAGTCAAAATGACTTGAAGGGCTTATGACAAGTTAGACCAAAGAATGGTAAAAAATTTACTTGGCCACGAAGGCTATTTTGGCCAACCTCCACCATAATGCTTTAAGACATCTTCGATGTAGGACATGTTTGGCCTATAAGAGAACTTGACCTAAATGATATTTGCAACACTAAAAGAATGAGGGTTAGAAGCTCCCCAGAGTATTTTTTTCGAAGGCACCACCGACGCCCATGTCAGTGTATAGGGGAAAGATTGCTGAGAGTAGAAAAAAAAAAAAGGGGTCTCTCAGGTGTATTACCTAGGAGCCTGCCAAGTATTTATGGGAGGCTTTAGGAGGAAGGTCATTTTCCCTAATTAAGTAGATTGGGACATGTGGTCAGCTAGATCTTCTCAAATTTGGCCTATACCTCAATGAGAGGTGTGCCTAGCTATTTTTAGACAATTACACCTAAGTAGGAGGTTAAGGGCATGTAGAAGCTCCTTGTCAGTGGTCCTACTAGCCGTACGTTTGTCATTTTCCTCTTTGAGCCTTTGAAGGTTCTCAAACCCCTTCAAAGGCCACATTTATGTTCATGGGTGATGAAGGATTTTCCAAGGCAATATTAGTTATTTGTTCAAGGGTGTTTGATGTACAACCTGAAGTTGGTCACTTGAACGTAGTGTAGGCCACTTTCCAAGGTCAACTAAGATATTATCCAAAGGTGATGTCAACCTTTTTCCAAGGTTGGCTATCCTCTTCTCTAAGGGTAGTACTAGGTCTCTATTCGATGTTGGCTAAGATGGTAACTAGGCTAGGGTATGAGCTTTCTACCAAGGTTGGTCAAGTGACATTCTGAGGATGGTCTTGGCCACCTATCCAAAGGTCCTATGGCTGATAGCCCGCCGCTTAGACTTAACTTCTTCAAAGGTAGCTTACTAGGCATTGAATACAATTTCCATTCACCAAAATTTTAGTCTAAAACTCTTACAAATAACCAAGAGCAAAGCTTGAGCAAAGGAGGAGGAAAACTAAACATGGTGGCTTACGGGTAGGCTTGCGGTGGCATATGTGAAGAGTTGAAGGCTTCCTAATTTTTTGCTGCTAATTTTGAGATAAGTAAGGTTCCATATAAAGCTCTTTCTCCTTGGTTTTTATGAGGATGATGCTACCCTTGGCGATGGCCATGGCTAAAATAACCTACGAGCTACGTTAATGGGCTATGTGTGCTTATGCACTATTGCAAGCTATCTAGTTTGCATATGGTAAACATTAGGGTTTTTCATCAAGTATGGCTGAACTTGTTCTTCTACCTAGAGCTCTATGTTAATTTGACATAATTTTAAGTAATCATTTGTGAAATTGAGTGAAAGAAATGTTTACTACGTTTAAGTTAAACCACATATGTGGTGTGTGTGCTTACATGCTTCTTTGATTGTTTGCATGTGGTAACCTTGGAATTATGCATATATGAATTGTGTATTATGTTATGCCTTGTTTTTTTTATGTCTTCTTCGTCTTTTGTTGTTGGTTAAAAGGAAAAATTGGAGGTTTATCTGTTTAACAATGTTCTGAACATTTTGTAGGCACTAGGTGCCATATTGGACTCTTACTTATTATTTATGTGCTCATGTGCTTTTTTGCCTAGTTTAGGTAAAGAGATGGATGATTAGAGGCTAAGAAACCTGTTTAAGAGGTGTATGTACAAGGATGTATGGCTCAAGTTTGTTAGTTTATGGAAGAAACATTGACAAATTTTATGATTTGGACTAATGGTTGTATACTGAATTGTAGGCTTTGATGGCTACAATGGGTCTGGCTACTTTTGGGTCCATTCTAGTATGGGTAAAGACTAGAAGAATAATAAAACAACTTTGGCCTAAATGCCAAGTGAAAGTGGAATTTAGAGTAACAACGGGCTTTAAACCAGCTTGAGCCCATGTTATGTAACATGCATGTCATCTAAGTAGTCCAACTTTGGTTGTATGTAATTAAGGCCATATAGTTCCTCTAGTGCCAAATTTTGAATCTATAAATGCATGTATATAGTTGAGGGCATGGGGACCTATAGTGATGCATGGCTTGTCCCTTATTTGTACATATTGGGTTTGGATAAGCCCTTAAGGCACTCAGTGTAGCTTGCTAGAAATGCATGCATGTTTTGTAACTAATCCACCTAGTATGTATGCATGAATATGTGTATTTGTGATGTTTTGGGCAAAGCACACTAGATAGGCCACAAGTAAGCATCCTAAGTACAATAAAACACACATAAGCCCATCTACACCTACTCATATGTACCCCATATACACCCATTAAGTAATAAGGTAAGCTAAGTTAGTAACACATTAAACTTGTAACTTAATGTGTTAAAGTTGCAACTTAACCTGTTAAACTAGAAATTTAGTAGGACTTCATAAAACAGTTTAATTGGAAACTACCACCTAAGTGTTTTCTTGTTAAAAACTAAAATTTGGTGTTAAGTATCCTGGTTGTCTTGTCCTAATTCACCATATGAAAGTAACTGGTCAATTAAAACCTCCTACGTGGTTCAGGGTGGGACTGAATTAGGCCCTGACATACACTAATCATGTAGCGTGAGATGAAATGGCTCAAGGCTATTATCCTTCCTATAGGCCTTTGAATATCTTTGACCATCTTTGAAGCTCCAGATTCAATCAAAGCTTTAACTTTGTTAGGCTTTCCCTTTATGCCCGACTTCGTAACTATAAAGCCTGGAAATTTTCCTACCTTTATGCTGAAGGTGCATTTCTCTAGATTTGTGAATGTGCTAAACTTCCTTAGTTGTTGAAATGTTTCGCGTAGATCATTGATGTGGCCAGAAGTGCCTTGGATTTTGACAATCTTATCATCAATGTACACTTCCATGTTCTTCCTGATCTATTCTACGAACTGTTAGTGTTGTTCCCAAAAGCCAATCATGAGATGATTGTATTTTTCCACATTGAGTCATGATATTTTATTAAGGCATTAATCCAACAATTATGTTTGTTGTTTTGTTTCTGCGTAACTTAACAAACATAATCGTAACCCTAGAATAATGATATTCTTAAACGTCCCTGGTCTAGTATTATTGTGGAGCGGGTTGCAATAATACATAACGACTAGCATATGTGGAGACTAATATGAGATATGTAGTCTACATATGGGTACAAGTTGGAGAACTTGTGTACTGGACCGACCTACCATGAGAACACTACATGGATCGTTATATGAGTGTCATAAGTGATTCTCATAGTGATCATGGTATATGTAGTCCTTCGACCTAAGATCATCAAGGTTCCCTACATGTGAGTCACATACTTTGATACTTTCCTTTGTTGCTCGTAACTGAGTGAACTTGAAGGAGGTCATTGGGTATGTCACATATCATGCGGAGGGATTTGTATGATCAAGATGGGATTTGTCCCTCCTATGTAACGGGAGTGATATCTTCGGGCCCCTTGATAGAGTGAGACTTAGAAAATGCATGGCCATGCTCGGATGAGTTGATATACGATATCAATGTCATCAGTTTAAGTTGGTCTACTCGGTAATCAAGAAACCAAAGATTGGGCTATACGAGAGTGACACATTCCATGTCTCGTGCTTAGTCTTGATATCTTGGACAAAGGGACAATGGCATATATCGGTGATGATCATAAAGGTTTAGTCGATTCACCGACAATCTTGTCACTTGGGTAGCAATGATGTGTTGCTAGACACCGCTCATTGCTTATGATCATAAATGTGATTTATGATCATTGCCAACATGGCAAGAGCCTATTGGGTCGCACACATAGAGCTATTTGGATCATTAGAGTGCATGGGCTAATTATTTGGGTTATGGTTTCACTTTAATTTCGTATTAAAAATAGGCCCAAGAGTTGAGCCATTATTAAGCCTGAAATTAAATCCTAATTGGATTAGGGCTTTGAAACCCATTAGGCCTGGAAGTTGAGTTTCACTATAAATACAACTTTTAAGTGAGAAATTCGCAGGTCTCCTTGCCCTAGCCTCCAAAAAGGACAGCCACACTCTTCTCTTGCAATTCCTTGGAGGACGCAAGCTAGCACTGCGAGCGCAAGAGAAACGCATCTGCCGGGACGTGGTGGAAGCGTGGTGATCCCGAGAGGCTCGTGTGGATACCATAGAGAGCCTGAACACGTCAACTGTTCAGGTTTTGTGATTCGACTCTACAGTTGAGTGAGAGATCTCAACCGAAAATTAGGTATGAAAATTTTTGAACACCCGGTTTACCCCATTTCACTTGGATCCTGGAGGGTTTCGGTTAAATTCCGCTGCGCTGTTTGGCTCCCGAAACCCATCAGTGGTATCAGAGCTACTGGTGAAACCCTAAATCGGGATTGAGTGTTGAATCGCATGATGCTATGTGTTCGGTTGCTTTTCGGCCATGATTAATTAGATTGATTCATGATGCATGAAACTGGAATTCATAATGAACATATGAGATATATGAAGAAACGACACAAATTGGTTAATGAGATTAACCCGAAATTGAATGGTATGAGATACCTATATGGATTAGGATTCTTGCAATAGTTGCAAAAACCCTAGCTTTGTTCGGATTCGGCCTGTTCGGGCACCGAAAGTAAGGTATTTTTGGTGGCTCGAATGGAGGAGTCTCGGGTGCCTACTTGCTCGAAATAGAAGATTTCGGGCTAAGCAATTGTAAGACAATTTTTTGCGCCGGGGGGCGCTGCCCCCCACGCCCCCCGCAAGGGCGGCTCCCCTTGACCCCGTCCGCTGACCGGTCAGCGGAACCACCGCCCACGGACCCCATCCAGCGGAGCGGAACCACCGCCCGCTGACCGGCCAGCGGGACCGCCGTATGCGAAGCGCCACATAAATAAAAACTGGTTAATCAACGCGCGAAAATTGGCATGCATCTTTGTTGAATGAGATTTGACATGATATGCTGATTGGTGTTTGAAGCATGGTGCATGGTTATAGCCCTTGATTGGTTGTACTTGTAAATACGGCCTGCGAGTCGTGCCTTTTCTTATCACTCTCATTGTACATTCTCTTCTCACCTTACTCCCCTCGAATGTAACTCGAGGTTTCTATTATTGATGTAATGGTGCATTATGGGATCATCCAAGGTTGTATGTCTAAGGATCATCCAAGGAGGCATGTCCAAGGAGATGACAACAAAAGGGCAGCCAAGAAAGGAAGATAAGGAGCTTGTGAAGACTCTTTTCTTTTCTTAGGCTTTTATGATATTCTCATTGGCTTGAGAATATCGCATAGTTTGGGCTATAACCATGTCACGTTTACTTTCTTGTAACGCATGAGATGCATGTTTTATATTTGTATGTGATGCATGTATAAGACAACCGGAGATAACAAATTGGTGAGATCAAAATGAAAAAAATCCCTCAAACAAATATTAAGTCATAAATGTGATGCCTTCCAAATGTTGGCACTCGTCAAGACTTTGATCAACATTAGGTGGGTTTGCCAAAGCAAAGCACCTATGTTCATCTTGGTAAGGCGCGATGGGATAATAGTGATATCCAAATTGCTAACTTTGGGTCTGACTTAACTAAGTCATCCTAATAGGATTAGGGACTTAGAGGCATAGAGTTGGGCTTAAGCTCATGAGATGAGCTTGGACAAGTGTTGTTCACCCAACTATCCAAGAGTTGCATAAGATGCAATTGGCAAAGAGTTGCCTACCTAAATAGCTGTAACTTGAAAGAAAAGCCAAAGCTGACTCAGGTTGAGGTCAAATATGGATCTTGGCCCACTAGAATACCTTAGCGCCGAGGTGTTCCGAAATAATATCGAGGGTTATTATTTTGAGGAAAATAGTGGGAGTATCGTTTAATAAAAGTCCTTATTAAATGAATTAAAATACATGACTCTTACACTGCATGTTTACTATTGTAGATAACCATGGCACAAAACACATCACCACTTTCGTTGCGATTGATCCTTGAGAAGGAAAAATTGAATCAGACCAACTTTCTCAAATGGTACCGAAACTTGAGGATAGTCCTCAAGCAAGAGAGAAAGGCTTATGTCCTAGAGCAGCCCATTCCGAATGAGCCTGCTGCCACTGCTCCAAGAGCTGAAAGGGATGCTCACAAGAGGCATTCTGATGATGCTTTGGATGTTGCATGCCTCATGCTTATTACCATGGAATCTGAGCTTCAGAAGCAACATGAGAACATGGGGGCGTTCGATATGATCGAACATCTCAAAATGCTTTTCCAAGAGCAAGCTAGGCATGAGAGGTTTGAGACCTCTAAGGCATTGTTTCAGTGCAAGATGTCTGAGGGAAGTCCCGTGGGTCCTCATGTGCTCAAGATGATTGGGTACATTGAGAATCTTGAGAATTTGGGATTTGCTCTTCAGAAAGAGTTGGCTATTGATGTAGTCTTGCAATCGTTGCCTGAAAGCTACAGTCAGTTCGTCATGAACTATAACATGAATGACCTTGACAAGTCCCTCCCTGAATTACTCAACATGTTGAGAACTGCTGAGCAAAACCTTAAGAAGGCTAAGCCCATTTTGATGGTTCAAAAGGGCAAGGGAAAGGGAAAAGCCAACAAGAAGAAGGATAAAGCTAATGGAAAGTCCAATGCTAATTCTTCTTCAGCTGCACTGAAACCAAAGGGTGGTGTGGCAAAGGAAGGGGAGTGCTTCCATTGTAAGCAACCTGGACACTGGAAGCGCAATTGCAAGCTCTATCTTGAAGAACTTGCTAAGGAAAAGGGAAGTAAGACTTCCACTTCAGGTATTTTTGTTATAGAGGCTAACTTTTCTACTTCCTCATCTTGGGTATTGGATACTGGATGTGGATCTCACATTTGTGCAAATGTGCAGGATCTAAGTAGAAGTAGAAGATTGGCCCGAGGTGAAGTGGACCTACGTGTTGGAAATGGAGCAAGGGTTGCTGCTTTAGCCGTAGGGACTTATGTTCTCACTTTACCTAGTGGATTAGTTTTAGAATTAGACAACTGCTACTTTGTGCCTACTATTAGTAGAAATTTGATTTCTGTTTCTTGTTTGGACAAGAAAGGTTTTTCATTTATAATAAAGGACAAATGTTGTTCTATTTATTTGAATGAAATCTTTTATGGTAGTGCTCAACTTAGCAATGGGTTGTATGTTCTAGACCTCGAAGATCCAATCTATAATGTGAATACCAAGAAGGTCAGATTAAATGATTCGAACCCGACCTATCTCTGGCACTGTCGCTTGGGCCATATAAATGAGACCCGCATATCCAAGCTCCATAAGGATGGACTCTTGGACTCATTTGATTTTGAATCATATGAGACATGTGAGTCATGTTTGTTGGGCAAGATGACCAAAGCCCCATTCACAGGGCAAAGTGAAAGGGCTAATGACTTACTAGGACTCATACATAGTGATGTATGTGGCCCTATGTCTACACAAGCTAGAGGAGGTTTCCAATACTTCATTACTTTCACTGATGACTTCAGCAGATATGGCTATGTGTATCTTATGAGACACAAGTCAGAATCCTTTGAAAAGTTCAAAGAATTCAAGAATGAAGTAGAGAATCAACTCGGGAAGAGTATCAAAGTGCTTCGATCAGATCGAGGTGGAGAGTACTTGGATCGAGAATTCCTTGACTATCTGAAGGAGTGTGGTATAGTATCACAACTCACTCCACCAGGTACACCTCAATGGAATGGTGTATCTGAAAGGAGAAATCGAACTCTGTTAGACATGGTTCGCTCTATGATGAGTCAAGCTGACCTTCCAAACTCCTTTTGGGGACATGCTCTAGAGACAGCCGCTTTTACACTAAACCGAGTTCCATCTAAATCGGTTCAAAAGACACCATATGAGATATGGAGTGGGAGGCGTCCCAATTTGTCTTTTATGAAGATTTGGGGCTGTGACGCTTATGTGAAACATCAATCCTCTGACAAACTAGGGCCCAAATCTCAAAAATGCCTTTTTGTTGGGTATCCCAAAGAAACAAAGGGTTACTATTTCTACAATCCTTCTGAGCAAAAAGTGTTTGTTGCTCGAACTGGTGTCTTTTTAGAGAAAGAGTTTATCTCTAAAGGAACTAGTGGGAGGAAAGTAGAACTTGAAGAAATTCAAGAACAACAAGGAGACATCGAACCTGAAATGGAACCTGAACAGACACCACAAGATGTTGTGGTTCAAGAGTCTGTTCCTGTAGCACAGAGCCCACGTAGGTCTGGTAGGATTCGGCGTGAGCCTGAGAGATATGGATTTCTCGTGACTCACACTGGTGATGTGATGCTCATGGATCAGGATGAGCCCACAACCTACCAACAAGCTATGTCAGGGCCTGACTCTGAGAAGTGGCTAGTGGCCATGAAATCCGAGATGGAATCCATGTATGAAAACCAAGTATGGACTTTGGTTGACCCACCTGAAGGGGTAAAACCCATAGGGTGCAAATGGGTTTTCAAGAAGAAAACTGACATGGATGGTAATGTGATTACCTTTAAGGGACGATTGGTTGCAAAAGGTTTCAAGCAAATTCATGGTATTGACTATGATGAAACTTTTTCACCAGTTGCTATGCTTAAATTCATCCAAATTTTGTTTGCTATTGCTGCACACTATGATTATGAGATATGGCAAATGGATGTCAAAACTGCATTCCTAAATGGAAAGCTACTTGAGGATGTGTACATGACACAACCTGAGGGTTTTGTCACTCCTGAGAATGCCAATAAAGTGTGCAAGTTGCAAAGGTCCATTTATGGACTGAAGCAAGCTTCTCGAAGTTGGAATCTTCATTTTGATGATGCAATCAAAGAGTTTGGTTTTATAAAAAATGAAGATGAACCTTGTGTCTACAAGAAGGTTAGTGGGAGCGCTATTGTCTTCTTGGTGTTGTATGTAGATGACATACTACTCATCGGGAATGACATTCCTGAGCTACAGTCTGTGAAGACTTGGCTGGGGAAATGTTTCTCTATGAAGGACTTGGGTGAAGCAGCCTATGTGTTAGGCATCAGGATCTATAGAGATAGATCTAGAAAGCTTCTTGGCCTAAGTCAAAGTACATATATTGACAAGGTGCTAAAGAGGTTTAGCATGCAAGATTCCAAGAAAGGATTCTTGCCCATGTCACATGGTATCACTCTTTCTAGATCTCAGTGTCCGAGTACACCTGAGGAGAGAGAGCGCATGAGTAAGATTCCATATGCCTCAGCAATTGGATCTATCATGTATGCCATGATATGTACTCGTCCCGATGTCTCATATGCTTTGAGCATGATGAGTAGGTACCAATCGAACCCCGGTGAGAGTCACTGGACAGCTGTTAAAAACATCCTTAAGTACTTACGAAGGACTAAGGATGCATTCTTGGTCTTTGGAGGTGAAGATGAGCTCATTGTAAGGGGTTACACCGATGCAAGCTTCCAATCCGATAAGGATGATTTTAGATCGCAATCTGGTTATGTGTTTTGTATTGGTGGTGGTGCTGTGAGCTGGAAGAGTTCAAAGCAAGAGACAGTAGCTGACTCTACAACAGAATCTGAGTACATTGCCGCCTCTGATGCTGCGAAGGAGGCAGTTTGGATCAAGAAGTTCATCACTGAACTTGGAGTGGTTCCAAGCATTGCCGACCCGATAGAGCTCTATTGTGACAACAATGGAGCAATCGCACAGGCTAAGGAACCTCGATCTCACCAGCGATCCAAACACATACTCCGACGCTATCATCTCATCAGGGAGATCATCGAGAGGGGTGATGTAAGGATATGCAGGACTTCGACAGATAGCAACATTGCTGATCCACTGACAAAGCCCCTTATGCAGCAAAAGCATGATAGCCATTCTAGGTCCATCGGTATTAGATACATGGATGATTGGCTTTAGTGCAAGTGGGAGATTGTTAGTGTTGTGCCCAAAAGCCAATCATGAGATGATTGTATTTTTTGCACATTGAGTCATGATATTTTATTAAGGCATTAATCCAGCAATTATGTTTGTTGTTTTGTTTCTGCGTAACTTAACAAACATAATTGTAACCCTAGAATAATGATATTCTTAAACGTCCCTGGTCTAGTATTATTGTGGAGCGGGTTGCAATAATACATAATGACTAGCATATGTGGAGACTAATATGAGATATGTAGTCTACATATGGGTACAAGTTGGAGAACTTGTGTACTGGACCGACCCACCATGAGAACACTACATGGATCGTTATATGAGTGTCATAAGTGATTCTCATAGTGATCATGGTATATGTAGTCCTTCGACCTAAGATCATCAAGGTTCCCTACATGTGAGTCACATACTTTGATACTTTCCTTTGTTGCTCGTAACTGAGTGAACTTGAAGGAGGTCATTGGGTATGTCACATATCATGCGGAGGGATTTGTATGATCAAGATGGGATTTGTCCCTCCTATGTAACGGGAGTGATATCTTCGGGCCCCTTGATAAAGTGAGACTTAGAAAATGCATGGCCATGCTCGGATGAGTTGATATATGATATCAATGTCATCAGTTTAAGTTGGTCTACTCGGTAATCAAGAAACCAAAGATTGGGCTATACGAGAGTGACACATTCCATGTCTCGTGCTTAGTCTTGATATCTTGGACAAAGGGACAATGGCATATATCGGTGATGATCATAAAGGTTTAGTCGAATCATCGACAATCTTGTCACTTGGGTAGCAATGATGTGTTGCTAGACACCGCTCATTGCTTATGATCATAAATGTGATTTATGATCATTGCCAACGTGGCAAGAGCCTATTGGGTCGCACACATAGAGCTATTTGGATCATTAGAGTGCATGGGCTAATTATTTGGGTTATGGTTTCACTTTAATTTCATATTAATAATGGGCCAAAGAGTTGAGCCATTATTAAGCCTGAAATTAAATCCTAATTGGATTAGGGCTTTGAAACCCATTAGGCCTGGAAGTTGAGTCTCACTATAAATACAACTTTTAAGTGAGAAATTCACAGGTCTCCTTGCCCTAGCCTCCAAAAGGGACAGCCACACTCTTCTCTTGAAATTCCTTGGAGGAAGCAAGCTAGCACTGCGAGCGCAAGAGAAACGCATCTACCGGGACGTGGTGGAAGTGTGGTGATCTCGAGAGGCTCGTGTGGATACCATAGAGAGCCTGAACACGTCAACTGTTCAGGTTTTGTGATTCGACTCTACAGTTGAGTGAGAGATCTCAATCGAAAATTAGGTATAAAAATTTTTGAACACCCAGTTTACCCCGTTTCACTTGGATCCTGGAGGGTTTCGGTTAAATTCCGCTGCGCTGTTTGGCTCTCGAAATCCATCACGAACACCTTATCCATTAGCCACTGATATATGGCTCTTGAGTTTTTTACGCCAAAAGGCATCCTCACATAGCAGAAGGTTCCTTCATTGTCTAAGAACGAAGTCTTTTCTTCATTGGTAAGGTTCATCAAGATTTGATGGTACCCGCTAAAAGCATCAAGGAAGCTTAGAACTCTGTTCCTCGAAGTAGAATCCACCAATTGGTCTATTAACGATTATGGGTACAAGTCTTTTGGGCATACATCGTTGACTCTCATGAAGTCAATGCACATTTAGTGTTTATCACTTCCTTCCTTTCTAGCAATGACTATGTTACTAAACCAATATGGTTACTGAACTAGCCTTATTACCCCTAAATCGAGGAGCCAATATATCTTTTGCTTGATGAAGGCTTTCTCATTTAGGGAAACATTTAATTTCTTTTGCCTTATCAGTTTCTTTAAAGGATCAACATTTAAACCATATTCAATTATGCCTAGATTTAATTTAGGCATATCTTTCATTGAACAAGAAAAAAGATCTTATTTGAATTCAAGAATTCTACAAGTTTGGCCTTTTCCTCCATGTGCATATTTTTCCCGATTTTGGTACTTTGGCCTTCGATGAGCTTTAAGCCCTTAATTTATACATCTTTTTCATTGGTTCCACCTTCATTGCCTATTTGGGGCTCTTCAGTTGTCACCACCATAGATGCATTGATATTTTTCTTCAAAGGTGTCTGTGGCATTTTTAGGAAAACTTTTAAATCTTTAGCTTGGTCATTGGAAATAACTGTATCTCCTTTGTGAGCCTCAAAGGTGATAGTTAGGTGCTTGACATCTGACCTCATGTGTAGTATCCTCTGAGTTTGCATCCCAACAATGGCATTGTAAGGAGAGGGTACATCGATGATGATGAACTTTGACATCTCCATAGGGTATAGTTCCTCCTGACCCCCGATAACTTTTCCTTTTAGCATGAAAGGCAGATCATTGAACTCCAAGGCTAGGAGTTTGTTTGGGCATACACCATAGGTTGGAGTCCCCATTAGCTTCAAGATTTCAACAAATATGCACAGTTTTGGCAACATGTGGGCAAATAACACATCAATGTTTGATCCGTCATCGCAAAGGATCATTTTCCACATCCTGGTTTGCTATCTGAGTAGTTATTAAGAGCGGATCATCATGAGGGAAGGTGATGGTGGTTCCATCATACCTCATCAACCGGCTTTATGCCTATCCAAAATTGAGAGCAGCTATCTCCTTTGCCTTCCTTTTCCTTTCCAACAAAGAAAGTCCTATGGTGATGGTCTAGATTACTCCAGCAGAAGAGGGTGGTTGCCTTAGGGTGCTTCGGCAGTTCTTTTGTCAGTGAAAATCATCTTTGTCCTCATCATACTTTTCTTCCTTATCCTTGCCTCCCATCTTTGATGAAGGAAACTGAAGATACCTCCTCAGCCGGCCTTGCTTCATGGGGGCTTTAATATACTTCTTAAGTTGGTGGCAGTCTTCGGTGTCATGGCCATGGTCCCGATGATACTGGCAATATTTCTTCTTGTTCTTTTTATTGTTGGAGGCCATCAGCTTGGGCTGCTTAACCCTTCCCTGCTTTTCTAATTCTGCCTATATGTTGGCTCAGGGTTCATTCAGGGCAGAGTGGGCCTGTGGTTCTTTTTTTCCTCTACTTCTTTTAGATTGGTTACTGCCTCTGACCTCCCTATAAGCTTAGTTTTTGGGCCAGTGTTCCATTCTCCACGCATCAACCCTTTCTTCATTGGTAGTCATTTTTTTGGTGATCATGTGTTACTCAGCAGGTTGGTTGAGCCCCCTAATGGTTGTTGGCATCTGCTTTGAAAGCTCAAAAGTGAGGTTCGAACCTTTTTGAAATTCTGTGGTTAATGCCAAATTTCAAACTTTGGGGGACAAACCAATGAATTTTAGACCTTCTTGGTTCAACCTATTCACATAGTCTCGAAGATATCCATTCTTCCTTTAAATTACATTAAATAGCTGGGCTACTTTTTTTGCCAAACTGCAGCTTTTGATGAATTACTGAGTAAAAGGCACAAACAATTCATGAAACGAGGAAATAGAACAAGGACACAAGGTACTACACCAAGCTATAGTTTGGCCCAAAAATGTTACGTGAAAACATTTGCGTAGGGTCACCTCGTCGACTTTAGTCAGTGCCATGTTCTTTCGATATTTGGTCATATGCGCTAGACGATCACCTCCCTTGTCATATGCATCTAGCTGAGGTACTCTAAAGTTTGGCAGGAATGGAGCATTCTTGATGGTTGGGACAAATGGGCCTTATTGCTGGCAAGGGTTCCAAACAAATGCATCAACATTGGCTTTCGCTTGATCTGCTCCTCCATTTGGTCCATCCTTTACAATAGCTTTCTCGAATGGGAGTCAAGATGGTCGTCATCATGCCTATGAGGCGAGAGGGATTTCTGAAAGGTAGACTTCTGTTTCGAAAAGCCCGACCCTTTCTCCTTGTGGTGGCATTTTGAGTTATGAAATGGTAAGCTTTTAACACTAGACTCATCTCACGTGCTACATTCCAATCCTAGATGACAAATTTTTGCTGGACTTTTTGATTTTTTTGGTGTGTGCTCCCTTATAGGGGACCTATGGGGCGTATGTTGACCTAGTTGTTGTGCTATTTCTGTTATTATTGTATGCTGGAATTCATGTAGGAACACCAACATCGGTGTCACTAAGGAGTCGTGCTCAGGTACGGTAATTTGGATACTAGTTTGAACCTCTAGTGGGGGTAGAGTTTTCTCTAATGGGGGATCTTAGGGCAGCTTTCTCTTGGATGCTTGAGTCGTCACCACAGTGATGTGTGCCTGGGCTCCCACAGACAGCACCATTTGGTGTCTAAGGAGATCTTGGTCGCCTGAGTTCTATATCAAGACCTTTAGATGTGCATACTCTATTTAACTACAACCCTAAAAGACACTAAAAAAAAGGGGAAGGGGACCTTGAAATGTTTTTTCATGAGGGACTCTCAAACAACCAAGTAAGTAAGTACATAGGTGGGAGTATAAGAAATGTTCAACAGGGTTGTTCTCCTTGTGTACTAGGGAGTCTCTTTTTTATACCTATTTCAGAAAGTTAAGGTCTACTAGTTGTACCTTAGATAAGCCATCCATGTGTCTGGTGAGATCTAAGACTAGAGGTCTATTTGCCCAATAGCCTCTACAACCAACTCTCTTAACACAGGCCTAAGGGAGCACTTCGGATGCCCTTGGAAGTACCTGCCTAATAGTTTTTGTTAGTATTAAGGGGGTATCTCGACCTATTGACCTTTGGGTGCCTAACGTGCCCTTTAATCAGGTTTGCCCAATAATCTCACAATTCTTTTGAACTTTGCAAAGCCCGATGTGCTTTGGCATTTTTGAAGTAATGTAACCAAACATTCTAACAACCGAGGTTGGAACATTCAGGGGAACTCCTAGGCCTCAGGCCTTTGGCCATCAACTTTCTCTCTAACCAATAAATTAACATAAATAGCGGGTGGAACTTTTGTACTAGAAAAATTAGAAATCAACAGAACTAATATTAAAGTAACAAGAAAATAATTAAGTTTATGAACTTTAATCAAACAAACATCAAATCAGAAGAGTTGCAGAACAATTATTGGACTAATCTTTGACTTTCAAAATTTAATTCCTGTTCAAGTACTTAACCTATAGATTACATTGAAAAGCAAAAGCCATAGCAATCCTAATTCTCCTTTTAAAACACTAACCCTAGACCTGCACTATGATTACATCTTGTTAATAATTGATTAGTGTTGAAACTAACCTAAACACAAAACAATAACAACATTAATGATCTAGGAAGTGACCAAGACAATTAACAATAACACTCGGCAAGCATTGCTTAAATTGCACTATATTTCCACTAGGCAAGCTCATCAGCTAGTCTACTACTTTCACTACCCCACAAGACAATTATAGATCAAGAGGATAAGTGTTGCAATCATATAAACAAAAATCTTAACAATCATAGAAACAAAAACCTAACAGCCCTAATTAGAAATTGATATGCACAAACATTCAACATAGGGAAATGTAAACTCTTGAATTGAAATTAGAATAAAAACAACAGTCAAAGTCTCATACTCCCAACAATTGAATAGAAAAGCCCCTTGAATATAAATAAAAACATATGCTAGCATGGTTGCACATGAAAGCAATATGAAAGTAAGAAAAGATGATGAAAGATATGATGAGAAAGCCCTAGAATTCGTAGCTCTAGCCACCTTAAATAGCTACTCCCACTTAGGACTTTCCAAATCCAAACCAAATTCAACTTCTAAGACCCTTCGGCTTAGGTCACCCTTTCAGTTTGGACTTTTTATAGTAGGATTTTGACTCTATATCCCTTTTGGATTGGTATAGGTTTCTCTTATCTTTAAAATAACAATTGAGCCACCAAAAATAGAGCTCTATAGCCGAATTTAATTCCTAAATACCAAAAATGCTCTAGAATTAGCAACTGAATGTAAGGCACAACATTGAAGTTGCATTTGACCCCCTTAACATGAGAAATCATGTCATGGTCTGCATATGATTTGTAGCCCAGATGATAGCTTTCCTATGAATCAAGAATTACTTGATTTCAATCCCTATAACTCAAGCTATGATTTTTCTACTAGAACATCACCAATCTGCCAGAATCCTAAAATAAAACTTCTAAAATTGCAAATTATATCCATTTTTTAATCAATTGAGTCCAAATATGATCTAAGCTATAAAAGATACTCACAATAGAACATTAAGGTTCAAAACACATTAAAACAAACTAAGTATGAGGGAAATAAATATAACAAATGTAAGCCCATTCAATTCCCCCACACTTAGCTTTTGCATGTCCTTGACTAAATTAAACCTTAAACTCAAATGAAAAGTAGCCTTAAAAAGATAGAAACATACCTTTGAGCTAAGGAGATAGTAAAATAATTTCACATACATGGATCTTGAAAACTAAAAAAAAAAGGATTAAACATACAACCTACTAGGCAATAGTGACCTAAAACAAAATAAGTCCTTGAAAACAATTTCTTTACATGCTAGTGACAATCATCTCTCAAAACTTGAGAAAAGAACAACAAGCTTATGCACCATGTAAAGAAGGCAAACCAAGAAGATTAGAACTCAAAACATAACCAATCTTACCACAAACCCATGGTTGATAAAAGATCAATTAAGAATTTATCTCTTGTTCTGGTTTTCATTTATCTTTTTTTTTCCTTTTTTATTTTATTTTATTTTTATGTTGCCTTTTTTTTGTGTTTCACCATTTAGTGAGTGCATAACAGGGGCTCTACCACGTCAAAGCCACTAACTCATCACAATTCCAAAGCGATCTTTGACCAAACTCGCACTTCTAGCATACTTTTGAGCAATGATCGACTCTTGTCTTAGGAGAAAGCCCCTACCTACTTCAATGCCAAGAAATAGAGGAGTAACAACTTTTTATTCAAAAGAACTTTCTTTTTTTTTCATTTTACTCAAATTGATTCAAATCATCCATCAACTGAAAAAACCTCATTCCAACTTAATAAGCTCATAATCTTACAAGGTTTAAATTAGTGTACTAAGCACAGAATTTAATGCAAAAATTAGCTTCTCAAGATGGTCATCAACTAGCTTAATAAAAAATTTGCAAAAATAATGTAAAAAATAAGATCTGGAAGTTGCATAAAGACTAATAGATTACTAATTGAACTCAAACTAAGCTTTCAAGAACCAAAAAGTGCAATTATCTTAACAATTCAAATTTGTGCTCAAAAGTATGAATAAAAAAATTTTAGTTCAAAAATTTGAAAATAAAATTAAAAATTTAGGAAGTAGTGCCAAAGCTAAGCAACTCCTCTACACTTAAAAAAGATGCAAAAATGACAAAATTATAAATATGAAAGTAACAAGAAAATGAACAAACTTAACTTGTGTTGCCTCCCAAGTAGTGCTTTTTAACGTCATTAGCCTGACCAATTGCTTCTCAAATCCTCAACTAGGGTGCCTTGGATATTCTTCATAGGAGGGCTTTAACTTATGTATCATAGTCTTGAACACTTTGTTTGTTTACAAACTTTTGAACTCAGCTACAACATGAGTAGCAATATTAGAGATAACAAATGGCCCAATCCAATTATGCTCAGTCTTACCAAATAACACCTTTCATCTTGTCTTGTTCTTGCACAACACTTTTTGTCCAACCATAAATGACATCTCTTACTCTTCTCGTAACTTGGCCTTTTCTTTCTTACCTTTCTATGCCAACTTTCTTCCATTTTTTAGAATTTGTCCCAAATTCATCCTGCACTACAAATGACAACTTTTTGAACAAAAAAATACAACTACCACTGTCAAGTTCCTTCAATCTGTCAAAAATAATGAATAGTGCAATTTTACCATCAAATTCCATTATGAGAGTGCCAATATCATCATCAATCGTCATCTTGGATGTCTCCATGAAGGGTCTTCCAAGAAGTGAAGGAGTGGGATTGGATGAACCATCATCTGCCATGTTGAAAACACCAAAATCTGTTGGAAATATAAGCTCATTATTCTACACTAAAACATCTTCAACAATATCTATAAGATACACATTTGAATGATCAGTCAATTGAATAATCACTCTAGTCTTTTTAAAGTTACCTAAATTTAAAGATTCATAAATAGACAAAGGCATAACATTCATTGAAGCACCTAAATCCAACATAGCTATTTTAAATTTGGATTTGGCTATTATGCATGGAACACTAGATATACCTAGATCTTTGCATTTTAGAGGTAATTTTCTGTAGAGCGCCACTGACACATTTCTGCCTTCCATTTCTTTTTCATTACAATTCATCCTCCTATTTTTTGTACAAAAATCCTTTAGAAGCTTTGCATATCAAGAAATTTCCTTCATAGCCTCCAACAAGGGAATGTTGAACTCAACCTTTCTAAAATTGTCCATAATCTCCTCTTCTTTTTGTTCTTTCTTTGACTTCGCTAATCTACGAGGAAGGGAAGAATCATGTTAGCAAAATTTTTATTTATTTCAAGTTGACGATTTACCAGAGGGACTTCCTTGGAATTTTCAGTTTTTACTAAATTTTCTCTTTCTCCATAGTTTTGTCACTTTGAAGTTCCTTCCTACTTCTTAATGTTATTGCATTGGCATTCTCTCTTGGCTTCACTAGTGATTATGAAGGAAGTCAGTTGAAAGCTTGAGCTTCTAGTCTACTAATTGCAGTTGCCATCTATCCCATTTATTTTTCCAAATTCCAATTATAGGCTTTTGTATCTTGTTGGAATGCCCTTGTACCCTATTGAAATTGTTGAGTTTTAGTTGCCAAGGCCTTAACAATTTCCTCTAAAAAAATACCTGAGCTTAAAGGTTGAACTAGTTGTTGTTTATGTTGGAATGGCAGGCAAGTATTTGCATATGGATTATATCTGCCTCACAGTTGGCTAGGAAACCCTCCCATAGCATTAGCTTGGTCCATGGGTTCCTCTTGAAGAGTTGGACATATATCTATTAGGTGTCCTATAGTTGAACAAATCCTACAAGCCTTCACTGATTGTATATTATGTACAACCATTTGACGGACAAGAGAAGCTAGAATAGCAACTTGCTATTCAAGGGATAAGATATTTATCTTATTAACATGCTTAGATGAGGAGTCAAGCCTATAGCCAAATTCTTGAGAATTTTTTGCCCTGGTTCTAATTAAATTGCTAGTAGCCATAGGAGTTTTATGCATGAAAGCTCCTCCACTAGTAGCATCAATCATGTTTCTCTTAGATGGTAAAAGGCCCTCATAGAAATATTAGATTAGTAGTTGCTCGTTAATTTAATGGTGGGGACAACTCACACATAGCTTCTTCAACCTTTCCCAACACTTATATAATGTCTCCCCTTGGTGTTTCGTTATTCCACATATCTTATTTCGTATGTTGGCCGCCCTTTAAGCTGGGAAATACTTTCCAAGGAATAACCACTTCATCTCATTTCATGAATTGACACTCCCAAAAGGTAGATAGTACAACTATTCTTTTGCCAAATCCTTCAAGGAAAATGAATATCCCTCAACTTAATTTGCTTCTCTATGACACCAATAGGTTTTATGTTCATGCAGGCAACAAGGAACTTCTTAAGACCTTTATGAAGGTCTTCACTTGGAAGACCCTAGAAAGAAGGCAGAAAATGTATCAATCCAAATTTAAGCTTAAAAGCAACATTCTCATCTAAAGCTAGAAAAATAATGCATAAAGGTTGTTGGTCTACTATGGAGGAAGCAAGTTGCTTCAATGTTTGATTTTGGGTTTTATTGGAAAGCCTTCACATCCCTTTCTACAACTTCAAGCTCACTGAAATTAGAGTTTAAAAGCAAATAGTAGATTTTGTTGTAAGCTATTCTTTTGCTTCTCAATTTATTAAATGTTCTGTCTATCTCTAAATCAAACTAAAAATCATATTCATTAAAAGATTGAGTTATAGGCATAAACAATTAAAAGTGCTCCAAATAACCTTGAACAATAAATCAAGAAAAATATAAAGCAAAAGTAAAACAATTTTAGAATTTTTTTTTTCATATATAAACAGTAAAAGATTAAAAAAGAATGAATTGACTGCCAAGGCCAAAATTTTGATGGCCGTCGTAACCCACTAAAAATTAAAAATGATTTTACCTAGTTTCTGTAGTAGTAGTGAGACTTAGTCAAACCCAAGAGAGTAATTTAACTATTACTTCTCTTTAACTAATAAATTAACATGAAACAATAGGGGGTTTGTAAAAATTAAAAATGAATAGAACTAAGATTAAAGTGGCTAACGAACAACTAAATTTATGAACTTTAATCAAACAAACTTTAGATTAGAAGAGTCAAGGAACAATTATTGGATTGATCACCAACTCTCAAAATTTGACTCCTATTTAAGTACTAATTGTAAAAGAGCTGTGGAACAATTATAGATTACATGGAAAAGCCATAATAATCCCAATTTTTTTTTTATCACATTAACCCTAGCCGAACACAATAACTAGATCTTGTTATTAACCAATTAGTGTTGAAAGCAACCTAAACATAAACCAATAACAACATTAATAATTGAGCAATAGACTAAGACAATTAACAATAACACCCTACATGCATTGCTTAAATTGCACTATATTTCCCTTGAGCAAGCTCGTCACCTAATCTACTGCTTTCACTACCCTACAAGATAATTACAAACCATGAGGATAAGTACAGCAATCATAGAAACAAAAATCTAACAAACCTAATTAGATAATTGACATGCATAAACATTCAACAAAAAGAAATATAGACACTAGAATTGAGATCAGAATCAGAACAACAATTTGAGTCTTACAATCTCAATAATTGAATAGAAAAACTCCTTGAATACGAATAAAAACTTAAGCTAGCATGATGGAAGATGAAAGGAAAATGAAACTAATAAAAGATGATGAAAAAAATGTTAGTGTTGTGCCCAAAAGGCCAATCATGAGATGATTGTATTTTTGCACATTGAGTCATGATATTTTATTGAGGCATTAATCCAGCAATTATGTTTGCTGTTTTGTTTCTGCGTAACGTAATAAACATAATTGTAACCCCAGAATAATGATATTCTTAAATGTCCCTCGTCTAGTATTATTGTGGAGCGGGTTGCAATAATACATAATGACTAGCATATGTGAAGACTAATATGAGATATGTAGTCTACATATGGGTACAAGTTGGAGAACTTGTGTACTGGACCGACCCACCATGAGAACACCACGTGGGTCGTTATATGAGTGTCATAAGTGATTCTTATAGTGATCATGGTATATGAAGTCCTTCGACCTAAGATCATCAAGGTTCCCCACATGTGAGTCACATACTTTGATACTTTCCTTTGTTGTCATAACTGAGTGAACTTGAAGGAGGTCATTGGGTATGTCACATATCATGTGGAGGGATTTGTATGATCAAGATGGGATTTGTCCCTCCTATGTAACGGGAGTGATATCTTCGGGCCCCTTGATAGAGTAAGACTTAGAAAAATGCATGGCCATGCTCAAATGAGTTGATATACGATATCAATGTCATCAGTTTAAGTTGGTCTACTCGGTAATCAAGAAACCAAAGATTGGGCTATACGAGAATGACACATTCCATGTCTCGTGCTTAGACTTGATATCTTGGACAAAGGGACAATGGCATATATCGTTGATGATCATAAAGGTTTAGTCGAATCATCGACAATCTTGTCACTTGGGTAGCAATGATGTGTTGCTAGACACAGCTTATTGCTTATGATCATAAATGTGATTTATGATCATTGCCAACATGGCAGGAGCCTATTAGGTCGCACACATAGAGCTATTTGGATCATTAGAGTGCATGGGCTAATTATTTGGGTTATGGTTTCACTTTAATTTTGTATTAATAATGGGCCAAAGAGTTGAGCCATTATTAAGCCCGAAATTAAATCCTAATTGGATTAGGGCTTTGAAACCCATTAGGCCTGGATGTTGAGTCTCACTATAAATACAACTTTTAAGTGAGAAATTCGCAAGTCTCCTTGCCCTAGCCTCCAAAAAGGACAGCCACACTCTTCTCTTGCAATTCCTTGGAGGATGCAAGCTAGCACTACGAACGCAAGAGAAACGCATCTGCCGAGACGTGGTGGAAGCGTGGTGATCCCGAGAGGCTCGTGTGGATACCATAGAGAGCCTAAACACGTCAACTGTTCAGGTTTTGTGATTCAACTCTACAATTGAGTGAGAGATCTCAACCAAAAATTAGGTATGAAAATTTTTGAACACCCAGTTCACCCTATTTCACTTTGATCCTGGAGGGTTTTGGTTAAATTCCGCTGCGCTGTTTGGCTCCCGAAACCCAACAAAATATGATGAAAAAGCTTGGACTTCGTAGCTCTTGTCACACCCCAAATGGTGTGCCTAGGCAACTACCGTGTTAGTGTTGTGCCCAAAAGCCAATCATGAGATGATTGTATTTTTTGCACATTGAGTCAGGATATGTTATTAAGGCATTAATCCAGCAATTATGTTTGTTGTTCTATTTCTGCGTAACATAATAAACATAATTGTAACCCTAGAATAATGATATTCTCAAATGTCCTTGGTCTAGAATTATTGTAGAGCGGGTTGCAATAATTTATAATGACTAGCATATGTAGAGACTAATATGAGATAAGTAGTCTACATATGGGTACAAGTTGGAGAACTTGTGTACTGGACCGACCCACCATGAGAACACTACATGGATCGTTATATGAGTGTCATAAGTGATTCTCATAGTGATCATGGTATATGTAGTCCTTCGACCTAAGATCATCAAGGTTCCCTACATGTGAGTCACATACTTGATACTTTCCTTCGTTGCTCGTAATTGAGTGAACTTGAAGGAGCTCATTGGGTATGTCACATATCATGCCGAGGGATTTGTATGATCAAGATGGGATTTGTCCCTCCTATGTAACGGGAGTGATATCTTCGGGCCCCTTGATAGAGTGAGACTTAGAAAAATGCATGGCCATGCTCGGATGAGTTGATATACGATATCAATGTCATCAGTTTAAGTTGGTCTACTCGGTAATCAAGAAACCAAAGATTGGGCTATACGAGAGTGACACATTCCATGTCTCGTGCTTAGTCTTGATATCTTGGACAAAGGGACAATGGCATATATCGGTGATGATCATAAAGGTTTAGTCGAATCACCGACAATCTTGTCACTTGGGTAGCAATGATGTGTTGCTAGACACCGCTCATTGCTTATGATCATAAATGTGATTTATGATCATTGCCAACGTGGTAAGAGCCTATTGGGTCACACACATAGAGCTATTTGGATCATTAGAGTGCATGGGCTAATAATTTGGGTTTTGGTTTCACAATAATTTCGTATTAATAATGGGCCCAATAGTTGAGCCATTATTAAGCCCGAAATTAAAGCCTAATTGGATTAGGGCTTTGAAACCCATTAGGCCTGGAAGTTGAGTCTCACTATAAATACAACTTTTAGTGAGAAATTCATAGGTCTCCTTGCCCTAGCCTCCCAAAAGGACAGCCGCACTCTTCTCTTGCAATTCCTTGGAGGACGCAAGCTAGCACTGCGAGCGCAAGAGAAACGCATCTGCCGGGACGTGGTGGAAGCGTGGTGATCCCGAGAGGCTCGTGTGGATACCATAGAGAGCTTGAACACGTCAACTGTTCAGGTTTTGTGATTCGACTCTACAGTTGAGTGAGAGATCTCAACCGAAAATTAGGTATGAAAATTTTTGAACACCCGGTTTACCCCATTTCACTTGGATCCTGGAGGGTTTCGGTTAAATTCTGCTGCACTGTTTGGCTCCCGAAACCCAACAGTGGTATCAGAGCTACTGGTGAAACCCTAAATCGGGATTGAATGTTGAATCGCATGATGTTATGTGTTCGGTTGCTTTTGGCCATGATTAATTAGATTGATTCATGATGCATGAAACTGGAACTCGTAATGAACATATGACATATATGAAGAAACGACACTAATTGGTTAATGAGATTAACCCGAAATTGATTGGTATGAGATACCTATATGGATTAGGATTCTTGCAATAGTTGCAAAAACCCTAGCTTGGTTCGGATTCGGCTTGTTCGGGCACCGAAAGTAAGGTATTTTTGGTGGCTCGAATGGAAGAGTCTCGGGTGCCTACTTGCTCGAAATACAAGATCTCGGGCAAAGCAATTGTAAGACAATTTTTTGCGCCGGGGGCGCACAACCCCCCGCAAGGGCGGCTCCCCTTGACCTCGTCCGCTGACCGGTCAGCGGAACCACCGCCCGCTGACCGGCCAGCGGGACCGCCGTATGCGAAGCCAGCCACATAAATAAAAACTGGTTAATCAACTCGCGAAAATTGGCATGCATTTGTTGAATGAGATTTGGCATGTTATGCTGATTGATGGTTGAAGCATGGTGCATGGTTATAGCCCTTGATTGGTTGTACTTGTAAATACGGCCTGTGAGTCGTGCCTTCTCTTGTTACTCTCATTGTACATTCTCTTCTCACCTTACTCCCCTCGAATGTAACTCGAGGTTTCTATTATTAATGTAATGGTACATTATGGGATCATCCAAGGTGGTATGTCCAAGGATCATCCAAGGTGGTATGTCCAAGGAGGTGACAACAAAAGGGCAACCAAGAAAGGAAGAGAAGGAGCTTGTGAAGACCCTTTTCTTTTCTTAGGCTTTTATGATATTCTCATTGGCTTGAGAATATCGCATAGTTTGGGCTATAACCATGTCACGTTTACTTTCTTGTAAGCATGAGATGCATGTTTTATATTTGTATGTGATGCATGTATAAGACAACCGGAGATAACAAATTGGTGAGATCAAAAGAAAAAATCCCTCAAACAAATATTAAGTCATTAAATGTGATGCCTTCCAAATGTTGGCACTCGTCAAGACTTTGATCAACATTAGGTGGGTTTGCCAAAGCAAAGCACCTATGTTCATCTTGGTAAGGCGCGATGGGATAATAATGATATCCAAATTGCTAACTTTGGGTCCGACTTAACTAAGTCATCCTAATAGGATTAGGGACTTAGAGGCATAGAGTTGGGCTTAAGCTCATGAGATGAGCTTGGACAAGTGTTGTTCACCCAACTATCCAAGAGTTGCATAAGATGCAATTGGCAAGGAGTTGCCTACCTAAATAGCTGTAACTTGAGAGAAAAGCCAAAGCTGACTCAGGTTGTGGTCAAATATGGATCTTGGCCCACTAGAATACCTTAGCGCCGAGGTGTTCCGAAATAATATCGAGGGTTATTATTTTGAGGAAAATAGTGGGAGTATCGTTTAATAAAAGTCCTTATTAAATGAATTAAAATACATGACTCTTACACTGCATATTTACTGTTGTAGATAACCATGGCACAAAACACATCGACACTTTCGTTGCGATCGATCCTTGAGAAGGAAAAACTGAATGGGACCAACTTTCTCAAATGGTACCGAAACTTGAGGATAGTCCTCAAGCAAGAGAGAAAGGCTTATGTCCTAGAGCAGCCCATTCCGAATGAGCCTGCTGCCACTGCTCCAAGAGCTGAAAGGGATGCTCACAAGAGGCATTCTGATGATGCTTTGGATGTTGCATGCCTCATGCTTATTACCATGGAATCTGAGCTTCAGAAGCAACATGAGAACATGGGGGCGTTCGATATGATCGAACATCTCAAAATGCTTTTCCAAGAGCAAGCTAGGCATGAGAGGTTTGAGACCTCTAAGGCATTGTTTCAGTGCAAGATGTCTGAGGGAAGTCCCGTGGGTCCTCATGTGCTCAAGATGATTGGGTACATTGAGAATCTTGAGAGTTTGGGATTTGCTCTTCAGAAAGAGTTGGCTGTTGATGTAGTCTTGCAATCGTTGCCTGAAAGCTACAGTCAGTTCGTCATGAACTATAACATGAACGACCTTGACAAGTCCCTCCCTGAATTGCTCAACATGTTGAGAACTGCTGAGCAAAACCTTAAGAAGGCTAAGCCCATTTTGATGGTTCAAAAGGGCAAGGGAAAGGGAAAAGCCAACAAGAAGAAGGATAAAGCTAATGGAAAGTCCAATGCTAATTCTTCTTCAGCTGCACTGAAACCAAAGGGTGGTGTGGCAAAGGAAGGGGAGTGCTTCCATTGTAAGCAACCTGGACACTGGAAGCGCAACTGCAAGCTCTATCTTGAAGAACTTGCTAAGGAAAAGGGAAGTAAGACTTCCACTTCAGGTATTTTTGTTATAGAGGCTAACTTTTCTACTTCCTCATCTTGGGTATTGGATACTGGATGTGGATCTCACATTTGTGCAAATGTGCAGGATCTAAGTAGAAGTAGAAGATTGGCCCGAGGTGAAGTGGACCTACGTGTTGGAAATGGAGCAAGGGTTGCTGCCTTAGCCGTAGGGACTTATGTTCTCACTTTACCTAGTGGATTAGTTTTAGAATTAGACAACTGCTACTTTGTGCCTACTATTAGTAGAAATTTGATTTCTGTTTCTTGTTTGGACAAGAAAGGTTTTTCATTTATAATAAAGGACAAATGTTGTTCTATTTATTTGAATGAAATCTTTTATGGTAGTGCTCAACTTAGCAATGGGTTGTATGTTCTAGACCTCGAAGATCCAATCTATAATGTGAATACCAAGAAGGTCAGATTAAATGATTCAAACCCGACCTATCTCTGGCACTGTCGCTTGGGCCATATAAATGAGACCCGCATATCCAAGCTCCATAAGGATGGACTCTTGGACTCATTTGATTTTGAATCATATGAGACATGTGAGTCATGTTTGTTGGGCAAGATGACCAAAGCCCCATTCATAGGGCAAAGTGAAAGGGCTAATGACTTACTAGGACTCATACATAGTGATGTATGTGGCCCTATGTCTACACAAGCTAGAGGAGGTTTCCAATACTTCATTACTTTCACTGATGACTTTAGCAGATATGGCTATGTGTATCTTATGAGACACAAGTCAGAATCCTTTGAAAAGTTCAAAGAATTCAAGAATGAAGTAGAGAATCAACTCGGGAAGAGTATCAAAGTGCTTCGATCAGATCGAGGTGGAGAGTACTTGGATCGAGAATTCCTTGACTATCTGAAGGAGTGTGGTATAGTATCACAACTCACTCCACCAGGTACACCTCAATGGAATGGTGTATCTGAAAGGAGAAATCGAACTCTGTTAGACATGGTTCGCTCTATGATGAGTCAAGCTGACCTTCCAAACTCCTTTTGGGGACATGCTCTAGAGACAGCCGCTTTTACACTAAACCGAGTTCCATCTAAATCGGTTCAAAAGACACCATATGAGATATGGAGTGGGAGGCGTCCCAATTTGTCTTTTATGAAGATTTGGGGCTGTGACGCTTATGTGAAATGTCAATCCTCTGACAAACTAGGGGCCAAATCTCAAAAATTCCTTTTTGTTGGGTATCCCAAACAAACAAAGGGTTACTATTTCTACAACCCTTCTGAGCAAAAAGTGTTTGTTGCTCGAACTGGTGTCTTTTTAGAGAAAGAGTTTATCTCGAAAGGAACTAGTGGGAGGAAAGTAGAACTTGAAGAAATTCAAGAACAACAAGGAGACATCGAACCTGAAATGGAACCTGAACAGACACCACAAGATGTTGTGGTTCAAGAGTCTGTTCCTGTAGCACAGAGCCCACGTAGGTCTGGTAGGATTCGGCGTGAGCCTGAGAGATATGGATTTCTCATGACTCACACTGGTGATGTGATGCTCATGGATCAGGATGAGCCCACAACCTACCAACAAGCTATGTCGGGGCCTGACTCTGAGAAGTGGCTAGTGGCCATGAAATCCGAGATGGAATCCATGTATGAAAACCAAGTATGGACTTTGGTTGACCCACCTGAAGGGGTAAAACCCATAGGGTGCAAATGGGTTTTCAAGAAGAAAACTGACATGGATGGTAATGTGATTACCTTTAAGGGACGATTGGTTGCAAAAGGTTTCAAGCAAATTCATGGTATTGACTATGATGAAACTTTTTCACCAGTTGCTATGCTTAAATCCATCCGAATTTTGTTCGCTATTGCTGCACACTATGATTATGAGATATGGCAAATGGATGTCAAAACTACATTCCTAAATGGAAAGCTACTTGAGGATGTGTACATGACACAACCTGAGGGTTTTGTCACTCCTGAGAATGCCAATAAAGTGTGCAAGTTGCAAAGGTCCATTTATGGACTGAAGCAAGCTTCTCGAAGTTGGAATCTTCATTTTGATGAAGCAATCAAAGAGTTTGGTTTTATCAAAAATGAAGATGAACCTTGTGTCTACAAGAAAGTTAGTGGGAGCGCTATTGTCTTCTTGGTGTTGTATGTGGATGACATACTACTCATCGGGAATGACATTCCTGAGCTACAGTCTGTGAAGACTTGGCTAGGGAAATGTTTCTCTATGAAGGACTTGGGTGAAGCAGCCTATGTGTTAGGCATCAGGATCTATAGAGATAGATCTAGAAAGCTTCTTGGCCTAAGTCAAAGTACATATATTGACAAGGTGCTAAAGAGGTTTAGCATGCAAGATTCCAAGAAAGGATTCTTGCCCATGTCACATGGTATAACTCTTTCTAGATCTCAGTGTCCGAGTACACCCGAGGAGAGAGAGCGCATGAGTAAGATTCCATATGCCTCAGCAATTGGATCTATCATGTATGCCATGATATGTACTCGTCCCGATGTCTCATATGCCTTGAGCATGATGAGTAGGTACCAATCGAACCCCGGTGAGAGTCACTGGACAGCTGTTAAGAACATCCTTAAGTACTTACGAAGGACTAAGGATGCATTCTTGGTCTTTGGAGGTGAAGATGAGCTCGTTGTAAGGGGTTACACCGATGCAAGCTTCCAATCCGATAAGGATGATTTTAGATCGCAATCTGGTTATGTGTTTTGTATTGGTGGTGGTGCTGTGAGCTGGAAGAGTTCAAAGCAAGAGACAGTAGCTGACTCTACAACAGAATCTGAGTACATTGCCGCCTCTGATGCTGCGAAGGAGGCAGTTTGGATCAAGAAGTTCATCACTGAACTTGGAGTGGTTCCAAGCATTGCCGACCCGATAGAGCTCTATTGTGACAACAATGGAGCAATCGCACAGGCTAAGGAACCTCGATCTCACCAGCGATCCAAACACATACTCCAACGCTATCATCTCATCAGGGAGATCATCGAGAGGGGTGATGTAAGGATATGCAGGACTTCGACAGACAGCAACATTGCTGATCCACTGACAAAGCCCCTTACGCAGCAGAAGCATGATAGCCATTCTAGGTCCATCGGTATTAGATACATGGATGATTGGCTTTTAGTGCAAGTGGGAGATTGTTAGTGTTATGCCCAAAAGCCAATCATGAGATGATTGTATTTTTTGCACATTGAGTCATGATATTTTATTAAGGCATTAATCCAGCAATTATGTTTGTTGTTCTGTTTCTGCGTAACGTAATAAACATAATTGTAACCCTAGAATAATGATATTCTCAAACGTCCCTAGTCTAGTATTATTGTGGAGCGGGTTGCAATAATACATAACAACTAGCATATGTGGAGACTAATATGAGATATGTAGTCTACATATGGGTACAAGTTGGAGAACTTGTGTACTGGACCGACCCACCATGAGAACACTACATGGATCGTTATATGAGTGTCATAAGTGATTCTCATAGTGATCATGGTATATGTAGTCCTTCGACCTAAGATCATCAAGGTTCCCTACATGTGAGTCACATACTTTGATACTTTCCTTTGTTGCTCGTAACTGAGTGAACTTGAAGGAGGTCATTGGGTATGTCACATATCATGCGGAGGGATTTGTATGATCAAGATGGGATTTGTCCCTCCTATGTAACGGGAGTGATATCTTCGGGCCCCTTGATAGAGTAAGACTTAGAAAAATGCATGGCCATGCTCGGATGAGTTGATATACGATATCAATGTCATCAGTTTAAGTTGGTCTACTCGGTAATCAAGAAACCAAAGATTGAGCTATACGAGAGTGACACATTCCATGTCTCATGCTTAGTCTTGATATCTTGGACAAAGGGACAATGGCATATATCGGTAATGATCATAAAGGTTTAGTCGAATCATCGACAATCTTGTCACTTGGGTAGCAATGATGTGTTGCTAGACACCGCTCATTGCTTATGATCATAAATGTGATTTATGATCATTGCCAACGTGGTAAGAGCCTATTGGGTCACACACATAGAGCTATTTGGATCATTAGAGTGCATGGGCTAATAATTTGGGTTTTGGTTTCACAATAATTTTGTATTAATAATGGGCCCAATAGTTGAGCCATTATTAAGCCCAAAATTAAAGCCTAATTGGATTAGGGCTTTGAAACCCATTAGGCCTGGAAGTTGAGTCTCACTATAAATACAACTTTTAGTGAGAAATTCGCAGGTCTCCTTGCCCTAGCCTCCCAAAAGGACAGCCGCACTCTTCTCTTGCAATTCCTTGGAGGACGCAAGCTAGCACTGCGAGCGCAAGAGAAACGCATCTGCCGGGACGTGGTGGAAGCGTGGTGATCCCGAGAGGCTCGTGTGGATACCATAGAGAGCCTGAACATGTCAACTGTTCAGGTTTTGTGATTCGACTTTACAGTTGAGTGAGAGATCTCAACTGAAAATTAGGTATGAAAATTTTCAAACACCCGATTTACCTCATTTCACTTAGATCTTGGAGGGTTTCGGTTAAATTCCGCTGCGCTATTTGGCTCCCGAAACCCAACATACCACTAGCACCTGGTTGCCCTCATGGGTGCCAACCAGGACACTACATACATGTGTCCTCAACATGTCCTCATATGTATCTATCGTTGGAATAGGCCTACTACCGAGACACTGTGCTTAGTGCACTATGGGTGTAATCTATTTGTGTCTAACGCTAGTCAGGGTGCCTACAAGGGTGCCTGCTAGGCACTGCCAGTAGTGCACCAAGATGAAGGCTAGGCATTGGAGGAGCGCACCCTAGGAAGCCTTCTCGATTTTTGGCCCAAAAGTTACCTTTCACACCAAGGCATCACCCACTTTCATTCATCATATGCTTGTGCTCATGTGCTTTTCAAGTGTGCATACAATCAAGCATGACAACCAATATACCTATTCATAATTATTTTTGAAAACACATACTTTCATGTATATGCTTTAAGTACATTCCAAGGAGGTTTGCAAGCCAACATAGCTTTTCAAGTAATCATAAGAAACCTTCATTACCAAGCATCCAACATATAGTTATAGTCTTCATAGATACATAAATAACATCTCCTCTCAAAGGGCATCCATGCCTCCTACACATGCCCAAATATACACAAACTTGCTACCATGACCAAGAGCATTCCAAAACGTTAAACAAACCAAGATGAGAGGTTCATATATATATGGAACTACACATAGCTCAAAGCTACAAACACAACATAGATTAGCACAATGGTTTGGAGTACAAGCCCTACCATTAAACACATGGTCATAAGTGCAAACCACAGTACATAAGCCAATGAGCACATATCCATATCACACACTAGACTTGTCCCACAACTATATACAACCTGCAAGCAACATAACTATATAAGCTTACATACTCATATGGACTTGTACTACTACTTATTGAGACATTATACCAAGCTAGTATTCATACCTCCCAAGTACCTAAATACACAAAATACATAAGTCTTGGCACTCACGTAACTTAAACCTCAATATCCTTTCCTGAAATAGATAAACATAGGGCATGAGTTATATGTATGACTCAGTAAGGTAACACAAATAGCTTTTATAAGCTTATTTAGTTAAGCCCGAAAGCTATACCTCCTTAAACGATGCTTCAACCTGCAAAACCAACGTGAAGACAAGGAATACATAACCATGCAAGATAATATGATAACCATCTAGCTAACAAGGGTCAACAAGCATAAACAACCACCAAAGCACGCAACTCACACACACTCGTACACCATACAATGATTCATTTCCTAATTCTGTTAATTGAAAATCATCACATAGAGCTCCAAGTTCATGCATGAGTTGGCCAACCCACAAGTGAGTTTAGTGCTTGCCATTGACATATCCAGCTAGCATACTAACACATACACCCAAAAACAATCCACAGCCCTTACAGCAAACCAAGTTCATCCAGTTCCATAACTATCCCTTAGATGCTTAATACTTATCTATAACATGTAATTCAACCAATTCAAGAAGAGTATAATGTATCCCTTACAAAACCGTGCCCTTGAACCTTTGGCCTTGCTTTCAAATGCAAGATTCAAGCTTAGCAATGCAATGTCAACATCGTGTAAGGCCAAATCAACTCAAAGCAAGCATGTATCTTCGCTTCAACTCATTTTCATCAACAATTTGGCATGAACCTGAGCTCCCTCCTCCAAGAACATGAAGGCTAGCTCAAATTATGAGCCTTGACCCGGTTTAGATGAGTTTTGACTAAGTGAAGACATGCATATCCGGTTGGGTGCCACATGGTTAAAAAATGGGCAAAATGCCTTTCTCAGCATAGCCACTTTTTTGCTTGGTGCCATGAAATCTGCAATTAAAATATTCCCTCATATTAGTCATTTGAATATGGATGCAATTAGGTCCTTATGCTTTAACTTCTTTCACTAAACCATTAAGCCTTTAAACATGCACAAGTAGGATCTTGGGTAGGCCTACCTTTAGTACTCCTTCGTGTGTCTCCAAAGCCCACCAAGTACCTTACTTACTTTTATGTGTGGGCTCTTTTGTTTCACTCCAAGGTACTTAAGTCCTCCATGAAAATAGGGGTTATGACAGCTTTAGCCCTCTTAAATAGTAGCTCCCACTTAGGCTTTTCAAAATCCTAGACAGACTCAAGCTCTATGGCCCATTGGACTTGGGTTACCATTCCAACAAAATTCTAGACTTTTCAAGTAATGTTTCAACTGTAACTCCTTTTTTGATTTGAAGTAGTTTTTCCTAACATTAAAATGACACTTGAATAATCTAAAAGAAAGGTCTATAGCCCAAGTTTTGACCCAAATATAGAAAGCACTCTAGAACCAGTGACAGTACCCAGTCATCATTTTGAGGCTAAATTTGTGTGAAAAGGTTTTCATGGCCTGCATGCTACTTGGAGTTCCAAATGTTGGCTTTCCCATCAATCAAGAATCACTCAATTCCAATGTTTGTAGCTCAAGATTTGATTTCTCTTCTAGAACATTGTCAATTTACCCAATCCTAAAAGGCAACCAATAAAATTTGTAAAATTGTAAATTAAATCCACTTTTAATCATGTGAGTTTAGATATTCTCTAAGCTATAAAACATGGTCAAAATAGATCATTAAGGTTCAAAATACATTAAAACATCCTAAGGATGAGGAAAAAAATATAACAAAGGCAACTCATCAAGTAACATGTAAATAGTAAGAGGATGGCTATGTTCATCTTCTAGTAGCACTTCATCTGCTAAGGGTTCAACTAGCTTATCCCACATCTTGGGGACTCAACTAGTTGGCACAAAATTGTTAGGACAGAGGTTGCTGACACCGCAAACCTAAAGGGTGGACTCATCTTGACGATCCTTGTTAAAGGGAAATAACCTTCACCTTTCATCTTCTTCCATCACCCTTAGAAGCTATTTCAACAACACCTTTATGGCAGGAAAGGCTTTTGACCTAACAACTAGCTTTGGTGGGTCCACCATACCATGCACATTATTATCAATCTAGTCCAAATAGAGGCCTTAGTCCACCTTAGAGGCCACAAATAAGTGTTGGGTTTCGGGAGCCAAACAAGCGTAGCAGAATTTAATCGAAACCCTCGAAGATCCAGGTGAAACGGGGCAAACCGGGTATTTGAAAATTTTCATACCTAATTTTCGGTTGAGATCTCTCATCCAACTGTAGAGTTGAATCACAAAACCTAAACAATTGATGTGTTCAAGCTCTCTACGGTATCCACACGAGCCTCTCAAGATTACCATGCTTCCACCACGTCTCGGCAGATGCGTTTCTTTTGCACTCACAATGCTAGCTTGCGTCCTCCAAGGAATTGCAAGAAAAGAGTACGGTTGTCCTTTTGGAAGGCTAGGGTAAGAAGCTACAAATTTTTCACTAAAAGTTGTATTTATAGTGAGACTCAACTTCCAGGCCTAATGGGTTTCAAAGGCCTAATCTAATTAGGCTTCAATTTCGGGCTTAATAATAGCTCAACTTTTGGGCCTATTATTAATTCAAAATTATTGTGAAACCATAACCCAAATAATTAGCCCATGCACTCTAATGATCCAAATTGCTCTATGTCTATGACCCAATAGGCTCTTACCACGTTGGCAATGATCATAAATCACATTTATGATCATAAGCAATGAGCGATGTCTAGCAACACATCATTGCTACCCAAGTGAAAAGATTGTCAGTGATTAGACTAAACCTTTATGATCATTACCGATATATGCCATTGTCCCTTTGTCCAAGATATCAAGACTAAGCACGAGACATGGAATGTGTCACTCTCGTATAGCCCAATCTTTGGTTTCTTGATTACCGAGTAGACCAACTTAAACTGATGACATTGATATCGTATATCAACTCATCCGAGCATGGCCATGCATTTTCTAAGTCTCACTCTATCAAGGGGCCCGAAGATATCACTCCCGTTACATAGGAGGGACAAATCCCATCTTGATCATACAAATCCCTCTGCATGATATGTGACATACCCAATGACCTCCTTCAAGTTCACTCAGTTACGAGCAACAAAGGAAAGTATCAAAGTATGTGACTCACATGTAGGGAACCTTGATGATCTTAGGTCGAAGGACTACATATACCATGATCACTATGAGAATCACTTATGACACTCATATAACGATCCATGTAGTGTTCTCATGGTGGGTCGGTCCAGTACACAAGTTCTCCAACTTGTACCCATATGTAGACTACATATCTCATATTAGTCTCCACATATGCTAGTCGTTATGTATTATTGCAACCCGCTCCATAATAATACTAGACCAGGGACGTTTGAGAATATCATTATTCTAGGGTTACAATTATGTTTATTACGTTACGCAGAAACAAAACAACAAACATAATTGCTGGATTAATGCCTTAATAAAATATCATGACTCAATGTGCAAAAATACAATCATCTCATGATTGGCTTTTGGGCACAACACTAACAATCTCCCACTTGCACTAAAAGCCAATCATCCATGTATCTAATACCGATGGACCTAGAATGGCTATCATGCTTCTGCTGCGTAAGGGGCTTTGTCAGTGGATCAGCAATGTTGCTGTCTGTCGAAGTCCTGCATATCCTTACATCACCCCTCTCAATGATCTCCCTGATGAGATGATAGCGTCGGAGTATGTGTTTGGATCGCTAGTGAGATCGAGGTTCCTTAGCCTGTGCGATTGCTCCATTGTTGTCACAATAGAGCTCTATCGGGTCGGCAATGCTTGGAACCACTCCAAGTTCAGTGATGAACTTCTTGATCCAAACTGCCTCCTTCGCAGCATCAGAGGCGGCAATGTACTCAGATTCTGTTGTAGAGTCAGCTACTGTCTCTTGCTTTGAACTCTTCCAGCTCACAGCACCACCACCAATACAAAACACATAACTAGATTGTGATCTAAAATCATCCTTATCGGATTGGAAGCTTGCATCGGTGTAACCCCTTACAACGAGCTCATCTTCACCTCCAAAGACCAAGAATGCATCCTTAGTCCTTCGTAAGTACTTAAGGATGTTCTTAACACCTGTCCAATGACTCTCACCGGGGTTCGATTGGTACCTACTCATCATGCTTAAGGCATATGAGACATCAGGACGAGTACATATCATGGCATACATAATAGATCCAATTGCTGAAGCATATGGAATCTTACTCATGCACTCTTTCTCCTCGAGTGTACTCAGACACTGAGATCTAGAAAAAGTTATACCATGTGACATGGGCAAGAATCCTTTCTTGGAATCTTGCATGCTAAACCTCTTTAGCACCTTGTCAATGTATGTACTTTGACTTAGGCCAATAAGCTTTCTAGATCTATCTCTATAGATCCTAATGCCTAACACATAGGCTGCTTCACCCAAGTCCTTCATAGGGAAACATTTCCCCAGCCAGGTCTTCACAGACTTTAGCCTAGGAATGTCATTCTCGATGAGTAGTATGTCATCTACATATGCCACCAAGAAGACAATAGCGCTCCCACTAACCTTCTTGTAGACACAAGGTTCATCTTCATTTTTGATAAAACCAAACTCTTTGATTGCTTCATCAAAATGAAGATTCCAACTTCGAGAAGCTTGCTTTAGTCCATAAATGGACCTTTGCAACTTGCACACTTTATTGGCATTCTCAGGAGTGACAAAACCCTCAGGTTGTGTCATGTACACATCCTCAAGTAGCTTTCCATTTAGGAATGCAGTTTTGACATCCATTTGCCATATCTCATAATCATAGTGTGCAGCAATAGCAAACAAAATTCGGATGGATTTAAGCATAGCAACTGGTGAAAAAGTTTCATCATAGTCAATACCATGAATTTGCTTGAAACCTTTTGCAACCAATCGTCCCTTAAAGGTAATCACATTACCATCCATGTCAGTTTTCTTCTTGAAAACCCATTTGCACCCTATGGGTTTTACCCCTTCAGGTGGGTCAACCAAAGTCCATACTTGGTTTTCATACATGGATTCCATCTCGGATTTCATGGCCACTAGCCACTTCTCAGAGTCAGGCCCCGACATAGCTTGTTGGTAGGTTGTGGGCTCATCTTGATCCATGAGCATCACATCACCAGTGTGAGTCATGAGAAATCCATATCTCTCAGGCTCACGCCGAATCCTACCAGACCTACGTGGGCTCTGTGCTACAGGAACAGACTCTTGAACCACAACATCTTGTGGTGTCTGTTCAGGTTCCATTTCAGGTTCAATGTCTCCTTGTTGTTCTTGAATTTCTTCAAGTTCTACTTTCCTCCCACTAGTTCCTTTAGAGATAAACTCTTTCTCTAAAAAGACACCAGTTCGAGCAACAAACACTTTTTGCTCAGAAGGATTGTAGAAATAGTAACCCTTTGTTTCTTTAGGGATACCCAACAAAAAGGCATTTTTGAGATTTGGGCCCTAGTTTGTCAGAGGATTGACGTTTCACATAAGCGTCACAGCCCCAAATCTTCATAAAAGACAAATTGGGATGCCTCCCACTCCATATCTCATATGGTGTCTTTTGAACCGATTTAGATGGAACTCGGTTTAGTGTAAAAGCGGCTGTCTCTAGAGCATGTCCCCAAAAGGAGTTTGGAAGGTCAGCTTGACTCATCATAGAGCGAACCATGTCTAACAGAGTTCGATTTCTCCTTTCAGATACACCATTCCATTGAGGTGTACCTGGTGGAGTGAGTTGTGATACTATACCACACTCCTTCAGATAGTCAAGGAATTCTCGATCCAAGTACTCTCCACCTCGATCTGATCGAAGCACTTTGATACTCTTCCCGAGTTGATTCTCTACTTCATTCTTGAATTCTTTGAACTTTTCAAAGGATTCTGACTTGTGTCTCATGAGATACACATAGCCATATCTGCTGAAGTCATCAGTGAAAGTAATGAAGTATTGGAAACCTCCTCTAGCATGTGTAGACATAGGGCCACATACATCACTATGTATGAGTCCTAGTAAGTCATTAGCCCTTTCACTTTGCCCTGTGAATGGGGCTTTGGTCATCTTGCCCAACAAACATGACTCACATGTCTCATATGATTCAAAATCAAATGAGTCCAAGAGTCCATCCTTATGGAGCTTGGATATGCGGGTCTCATTTATATGGCCCAAGTGACAGTGCCAGAGATAGGTCGGGTTCGAATCATTTAATCTGACCTTCTTGGTATTCACATTATAGATTGGATCTTCGAGGTCTAGAACATACAACCCATTGCTAAGTTGAGCACTACCATAAAAGATTTCATTCAAATAAATAGAACAACATTTGTCCTTTATTATAAATGAAAAACCTTTCTTGTCCAAACAAGAAACAGAAATCAAATTTCTACTAATAGTAGGCACAAAGTAGCAGTTGTCTAATTCTAAAACTAATCCACTAGGTAAAGTGAGAACATAAGTCCCTACGGCTAAGGCAGCAACCCTTGCTCCATTTCCAACACGTAGGTCCACTTCACCTCGGGCCAATCTTCTACTTCTACTTAGATCCTGCACATTTGCACAAATGTGAGATCCACATCCAGTATCCAATACCCAAGATGAGGAAGTAGAAAAGTTAGCCTCTATAACAAAAATACCTGAAGTGGAAGTCTTACTTCCCTTTTCCTTAGCAAGTTCTTCAAGATAGAGCTTGCAGTTGCGCTTCCAGTGTCCAGGTTGCTTACAATGGAAGCACTCCCCTTCCTTTGCCACACCACCCTTTGGTTTCAGTGCAGCTGAAGAAGAATTAGCATTGGACTTTCCATTAGCTTTATCCTTCTTCTTGTTGGCTTTTCCCTTTCCTTTGCCCTTTTGAACCATCAAAATGGGCTTAGCCTTCTTAAGGTTTTGCTCAGCAGTTCTCAACATGTTGAGCAATTCAGGGAGGGACTTGTCAAGGTCATTCATGTTATAGTTCATGACGAACTGACTGTAGCTTTCAGGCAACAATTGCAAGACTACATCAACAGCCAACTCTTTCTGAAGAGCAAATCCCAAACTCTCAAGATTCTCAATGTACCCAATCATCTTGAGCACATGAGGACCCACGGGACTTCCCTCAGACATCTTGCACTGAAACAATGCCTTAGAGGTCTCAAACCTCTCATGCCTAGCTTGCTCTTGGAAAAGCATTTTGAGATGTTCGATCATATCGAACGCCCCCATGTTCTCATGTTGCTTCTGAAGCTCAGATTCCATGGTAATAAGCATGAGGCATGCAACATCCAAAGCATCATCAGAATGCCTCTTGTGAGCATCCCTTTCAGCTCTTGGAGCAGTGGCAGCAGGCTCATTCGGAATGGGCTGCTCTAGGACATAAGCCTTTCTCTCTTGCTTGAGGACTATCCTCAAGTTTCGTTACCATTTGAGAAAGTTGGTCCCATTCAATTTTTCCTTCTCAAGGACCGAGCGCAACGAAAGTGTCGATGTGTTTTGTGCCATGGTTATCTCTAACAGTAAATATGCAGTGTAAGAGCCATGTATTTTAATTCATTTAACAAGGACTTTTATTAAACGATAATCCCACTATTTTACTCAAAATAATAACCCTTGATATTATTTCAGACCACCTCAGTGTTAAGGTATTCTAGTGGGCCAAGATGCATATTTGACTACAAATTCAGTCAGCTTTGGCTTTTCTCTCAAGTTATACTTATATAGGTAGGCAACTCCTTGCCAATTGCATCTTATGCAACTCTTGGATAGTTGGGTAAACAACACTTGTCCAAGCTCATCTCATGAACTTAAGCCCAACTCTATGCCTTTAAGTCCACAATCCTATTAGGATGACTTAGTTAGTTGGACCCAAAGTTAGCAACTTGGATATCACTATTATCCCATCGCGCCTTACCAAGATGAACATAGATGTTACCACTTCACAAAATGGGAGAATTACAAGTGTTATAATGGCTAAAAACCATTATATTGTGTAATTCTCACCATAGTGATTGTAGTGTGGGGAGTAAAAGGTATGATCAACACCTCCTTAAAAGTGTTCCAAGTTGGTAACTTGGTCTCCAAGAAAAGTCTTAAGGATTGCTTGTTTGTCAAGCAACCTATGGACTTTTTTGTAAGATTTTGGAAATTCGGGTACTCAATTGTAAAACTTTTACAAAAGAGATTTGGAGAGTTATGGGAAGCATATGAATGGTATAAAAGTGCTATTGGAGGACCAAATTGCTTATGGAAGACAACTAAGGACAAAGAAAACACAAAAAGGCATAAAGGACCTAAGTGTTCTAATGTAGGCCTTAAGATGTGTATGTCTATGACTTAAGTCAAATGGAAGTTTTGTGGGGTTATCCCACATAAGGAGGGCTGCTAAAGGAAGATAAGGATGGTCAAATGTGGGCCAAGAGATTAAGACTAAGAAACCATAGTCTTGTAGCAAGGAAAATGACATAAGACAAGGTTAAGACTACTTAAGTGTGTTTAGTGTACTTTTCACTATTTAAGTAGTCAAGACCACCTTTGCTTCTCTAAATTTCGGCCTCCACCAGCAAAAAGAAAGCCAGCCCTCTCCTCCACACTTCCTCCATAGCCACCATACCTTCAAACTCAAAACTACTTGCAATTGAAGTCAAGGAAGCACAATTGGAAGCTATTTGGTGCTATTGCTTGAGTGCACCTAGGATCAAGCTCCAATTTCAGCATACCCATCAAGGTAAGGGTTCTCTTGCTCTCATGGGTTGTTGTCTGTATTTTCAAGCATCCATGGAGCTAGGGCTAAGAAGAGAGCCATGTTGATGAACCAAGCTTAGTGAGGGGAGTGCACTTATTGAAGGTTTTGTGACCTAGTGTGAAGTGCACAAAGATGGCAGTAAAGTGAGGGTTTCTAGAGCCCAAAGTTAGTACTAACTAGTGTTAAAATCCTCCTAAGACCAAGCATTAGCTTGAGGAGGGCTGCCATAGTGATTTGGTTATGTTTATTATGTGTTTTATGGACTAACCTATGGTATATGCTGCTGCCACATTTCATGTGTTTGTTGTTTGTGTTTGGCTGCTGCATTTGGTTGCTATATCTTGTATATATGCATTGTGGTTTTTTTGTTTTAGTGTCTTTGGATGCAGGTTTTAATGATGGTTACATTGCCTATTGAATCCAAGTGCTACCCTTACTAAGTTTCTCAATGAAACTTACTCCCCTCAATTCTGTCATTTCAGGTCCAGCAGAAAGATCACCTTCAAACTAACCTTTGTGGTTTGAGTTTTGATCTGAAATTTCAGGTACATGAACTTCCAGATGTCTAGTTATGATATGGAAAGTTTGGTGATTTTAGGAGCACATTTGGTATTTTTAATGGTGGTACTTACTGTGTTGTGCAGCAGCTGTCCAGCATCCTGTTTTTGGAGTCCATTGTGTCTCAGGACCTCCTGTAACCTAGGGTGCGTATTTAGCTGAGTTAAGACCATATTTTAGTGAATGTATGCATGTACATGTAGTGTATGTAAAATGAGACAAGTATGTGAACATTTGAGTAATGTTTTGGCTATGTAAGTGATGTGGTGCAAAGCTGCCTAAGTGTGAATGATGGGCTGCTTACTTGTAAATTCTGTTTTGACCATAGAAAGTTGTTAAAAGAAAGTGAATGTAATTCCTATGTATAATGGACATATATGGGATAGCTTTGGAGGGCTTTCTCCTTGTGAATCAAGTGTTTGCATGGTTGGAAAAATTGTATAGGCAAAATGGTCCAAAAGTTGCTAGAATTTTGACTCTGGACCTAAAGTTTAATATCTCCCTGTGTAGAATGAATCTTGGTACAAAAGTTTGACCACACCTATAGGACATCTAGAGGGTTAGGTGGGGTTTATAATTTCTGGATTTAGAGCCCTGGAGCCAAAGAAATGATGTTGCAAAGTTGGCTGAGTTACTGTTCATTTGGTTAGAATTTTGTAACCAATTTAAAAAATCATTAACTTGGTCCATACGTGGGCTATTGATGTAAAAAAAAATTCCTTGGTTTTCTATAAGTCTCTACTTGATAATGGATCAAAGAAAATAGGGGGGTATGTGGCTAGAATGATATAGTTTATTAGTGAAAGTTACAGGTGCAGTAGCTGGTCTACTAGAACTTAACAAGATTGCCTAATGTGTGGAAGCCAAAACTAAGGTGCTAGTGTTTTCCTTCTTTGCTGCCATGGTGTGCATGAAATGTAAATATGTGTGTGATGGTTGGACCAATATGCATGTATTTACATAGTGCTCAAGATGGTCACTTGATATGTACACTAGGGGTGTATTTCTGATGACCTACAGGACACACCAATCCTGGGACGTTTAAGAAAATCATTATTCTAGGGTACAATTATGTTTATTACGTTACTGGAACAACCCTAGAACAAACCATAATCTGATGGATTATAGATGTAATAGCATATACTCAATGTGCATGCATACTATCATATATGAACTGGTTTGGGCCCACAACTGCTAGGTCAGATGCCATGCCAATGAATATGTGTCACTGGCTGAGAAATGTGGTGCTATTTGTGGGTATGCTTTCCAAACTAGGCAGAAGGCCAGGTGAAGAGACATTGAGCTAGCCAGAGTTCACATAGCTGTTCCAGGAACAGTACATGAGGCGGATGATGCCATCAAGGATATGAAGCATGGCTAAGTTGATGCTCTAAGGCAGGACAACCTACAGTGTCCTAGAGTATGAGCACAAATTCAATCAGTTGGTGAAGTATGCTCCTCAGTATCATGGATTGGAGGAATTGAAGGCCAAAAGATTTGTCAGAGGCCTAAAGTCAGACATTAGAAAGGCTGTTAGACCTTTTGGAGCAGTTACATACTATGAAGCAGTGCAGAAAGCTCTATTAGTAGAGCAAGAGGAGTATGAGACTAAGTACTTTCCCAGTGGACCAGGGGAAAGTAGTCAGGCAGGAGGCAAGCAGAAGAAGGCACCACATGGCAAAGGAATTGCCAAGAATTCTCATCTTGGTGGTGAGGGCAAGGTTAAAGGGAAGTTCCCTGGCCTAAGGTGCCCTAAATGCAAGAAGTTTCATGGGAAGAAACCTTGCTATTTTGACACCCAAGCGTGTCTAAGATGTGGATCCATGGATCATTGGATCAAAGACTACCCACAAGCTCAAAGGAGGCCAGAAGACCAAGGTCCAGTAAGACCTATTGGGGCAGGACCTAGAGGAGGAGCACCAACGGAGGGACAGCAGAGGCCAGTTCCTCCAGTGCCTCAGCCTCCAGTGCAGAGAGCTGGCAGAGTCTTCCAAGTGGAGAAGCCAGAGACATCAGAGCAGGGAGGAGCGCTAAGAGGTAACATTTACCTTAATGGTATGCCTGTTAGTGTTCTATTTGATACTGGTGCATCTGTGTCTATAGTGGCTAGGAAATTTGTTGATGCCATGAAATTGCCTATTGAAATCATGCCTAGGATATCCTTAGTGAAAACAGCAGGTAGTCAATGTCTTTTCACTAATGACCTAGCTAAGGATTGTGAGCTAGTAGTAGGAAAGACTAAGGTTATGACTAATCTGCTAGTGTTGGACATTCCTAAGTATGATTTAGTGCTGGGTATGAATTGGCTTGCTATGCATAACATAAGAATTGATTGTGCTAAGAGGGAAATCACATTGCCTGATGGTGAAGTGCATGCATTAGTGAATTCTAAGGAATTAGTGTATGAAATGCATGGCATGGAGCTAGAGGTATTAGATGAGATACCTGTGATTTCTGAGCATGATTACTGTTATGCATTGAATGAATTGCACTGTGATAAGGAAGTGGACAGAATACCTATAGTGAGAGACTTTCCACAAGTCTTTCCTAAAGACCTGCCAGGTATTCCTCCACAAAGGGAGATTGAATTTGAAATCAAGCTGCAACCAGAAGCTAGTCCAATATCCATACCTCCTTACAGAATGCCAATCACAGAGATGAATGAGCTCAAGAAACAACTTGATGAACTTCTTGAAAAAGGGTTCATAAGGCCAAGTGTTTCACCATGGGGAGCTCCTGTTCTCTTTGTGAAAAAGAAGGATGGATCTCTGAGACTATGCATTGACTACAAGAAGCTTAATGCAGTGACTATCAAGAACAAGTATCCACTCCCTAGGATTGAGGATCTGTTTGATCAACTCAAGGGAGCTAAAATCTTCTCCAAGATAGATTTGAGATCTGGATACTTCCAGTTGAGAGTAAAGGAAGAGGACATTCCTAAGACTGCATTTAGGACTAGATATGGGCATTATGAGTATACGGTCATGCTGTTTGGTTTGACTAATGCCCCAGCTGCTTTCATGGACCTGATGAATAGGGTGTTCAGACCACATCTGGACAAATTTGTGGTTGTATTCATTGATGACATCCTAGTGTATTCCAAGGATGAAAATGAACATGAACATCATCTGAAGATTGTCTTAAAGACTCTGTTGCAGCATCAGCTTTATGCCAAGTTATCCAAGTGTGAATTCTGGATAAGGGAAGTGTCTTTCCTAGGACACATCATAGATGCACAAGGCCTTAAGGCAGACCCTGAAAAGGTCAAGGCAGTGCAAGAGTGGGAAAGACCAAAGACTGTGAAGGAAATCAGAAGTTTCCTAGGATTAGCTGGATACTACAGGAGATTTGTATCAGGCTTTTCCATGATTGCCTCAGTTCTTACTCATCTGACCAAGAAGGGTCAAAGATTTGAGTGGACTGAGAAGTGTGAAAAGAGTTTCCAGGAGCTCAAGCAGAGGTTGATTAAAGCTCCAGTGTTGATTCTTCCTGATCCAAGTAAGCCCTACATCATATATACAGATGCATCTAGATCTGGGTTAGGTTGTGTGCTTATGCAAGACAGAAATGTCATTGCTTATGGGTCAAGGCAGTTAAGACCCCATGAGCAAAATTATCCTACCCATGACCTAGAACTGGCAGCAGTGATTTTTGCTCTAAAGCAATGGAGACATTACTTGATGGGTAGTTCCTTTGTGATCTACACTGACCATAAGAGCCTAAAGTACTTGTTCACTCAGAAAGAGTTGAACATGAGGCAAAGGAGATGGTTAGAGTACATCAAGGACTATGACTGCAGTATACAGTACACAGAGGGCAAAGGCAATCTAGTAGCAGATGCCTTGAGCAGGAAGTACACAGGACTTTTGAAAGGAGGATCCTTAGCTGATCATGATGAGCAAAATAGTCTGCTATGCCTATGGCATAAATGGCATAAGTGGGAGGAAGCCCAAATTTACACATTGACAATTCAGTCTAGATGGATTGAAGAAGCCAAAAAGGCACAGGAGACAGATCCTGATCTGAAAAAGATCTCAGGAGAGGAAAAAGGTTCCTTGTATCAATCCTTTGCCTACAAGCAAGGATTACTGTACTTCAAGGACCGAATATATGTGCCTAAAGGAGCAAAGCTCAGGGATGAAATACTTGAAGAAGCTCACACAAGCAAGTTGAACATCCATCCAGGAAGTGAGAAAATGTATAAAGATTTGAAGAGTCACTTCTGGTGGCCACATATGAAGAGAGACATAGCTACTTATGTCTCCAAATGTGCCACATGCCAGAGGGTAAAGGTAGAGCACCAGAAGCCAGCTGGTATCCTACAGACTCTACCTATACCAGTGAGGAAGTGGGGCAACATAACCATGGACTTTTTGACTGGGTTGCCTATGACAAGATTAAGGCATGATACAATCTGGGTCATTGTGGATAGGCTAACCAAATGTTCCCACTTCTTACCTATGAAACTCACAGACTCCTTGGAGAAGTTAGCCCAGATGTATGTCCAGGAGATAGTGAGACTACATGGAGTGCCAGACTCCATTGTATCTGATAGAGATCCAAGATTTACAGCTCGGTTTTGGAGTGCTTTTCATAAAGCACTAGGAACCAAAATCCACCTGAGTACTGCTTATCATCCTCAGACAGATGGGCAATCTGAAAGGGTGATACAGATACTAGAAGACATGCTCAGGAGCTGTGTGTTGGATTTCAAAGGTGAATGGGACCAACACTTGCCATTGGTGGAATTCTCATATAACAATAGTTACCAAAGCACCATTGGCATGGCACCTTATGAAGCATTATATGGAAGAAGGTGCATGACACCCCACTGTTGGGTGGAAGCCTCAGACAGGCTAGAGTTGGGTCCCGAAATTATTGAAGAGACTACTGCCAAAATCAAGAAGATTCAAGAGAGATTAAAGGCAGCCAATGAAAGGACCACAGCCTATGTCAACAAAAGAAGGAGAGACTTGGAATTTGAGGTTGGTGACAATGTTTGGCTGAAAGTTGCACCAACCAAAGGCACTGTCAGATTTGGCAAAAGAACCAAGTTAGCTCCAAGATACATCGGTCCTTATGAGATCTTGGATAGAGTTGGCAAGGTAGCATACAGGTTAGCTCTACCGCCAAGCATGTCAAGTGTTCATAATGTTTTTCACATCAGTATGCTTAAGAAGTGTCTACTGGACACAAAGCATGCTATTGTAGTGGAAGACATACAGTTGGAACCTAACTTGACATATGAAGAGAAACCTATAGCTATCTTAGCCAAGGATACCAGAAGGTTAAGAAACAAACATATTCCCATGGTTAAAGTTCAGTGGTCACACCACTCTGAAAGAGAAGCAACCTGGGAAACTGAAAAAGACCTTATGGAAAGGTATCCTGAAGAATACCCGAAGCTAAAGGCTATTTTGGAGGACCAAAATTTTTAAGGGGGGGAGGATTGTTACCACCTCACAAAATGGGAGAATTACAAGTGTGTCATAATGGCTAAAAACCATTATATTGTGTAATTCTCACCATAGTGATTGTAGTGTGGGGGGTAAAAGGTATGATCAACACCTCCTTAAAAGTGTTCCAAGTTGGTAACTTGGTCCCCAAGAAAAGCCTTAAGGATTGCTTGTTTGTCAAGCAACCTATGGACTTTTTTGTAAGATTTTGGAAATTCGGGTACTCAATTGCAAAACTTTCACAAAAGAGATTTGGAGAGTTATGGGAAGGATATGAATGGTATGAAAGTGCTATTGGAGGACCAAATTGCTTATGGAAGACAACTAAGGACAAAGAAAACACAAAAAGGCATAAAGGACCTAAGTGTTCTAATGTAGGCCTTAAGATGTGTATGTCTATGACTTAAGTCAAATGGAAGTTTTGTGGGGTTATCCCACATAAGGAGGGCTGCTAAAGGAAGATAAGGATGGTCAAATGTGGGCCAAGAGATTAAGACTAAGAAACCATAGTCTTGTAGCAAGGAAAATGACATAAGACAAGGTTAAGACTACTTAAGTGTGTTTAGTGTACTTTTGACTATTTAAGTAGTCAAGACCACCTTTGCTTCTCTAAATTTCGGCCTCCACCAGCAAAAAGAAAGCCAGCCCTCTCCTCCACACTTCCTCCATAGCCACCATACCTTCAAACTCAAAACTACTTGCAATTGAAGTCAAGGAAGCACAATTGGAAGCTATTTGGTGCTATTGCTTGAGTGCACCTAGGATCAAGCTCCAATTTCAGCATACCCATCAAGGTAAGGGTTCTCTTGCTCTCATGGGTTGTTTTCTATATTTTCAAACATCCATGGAGCTATGGCTAAGCTTGGAAGAGAGCCATGAGCTTGATGAACCAAGCTTATTGAGGGGAGTGCACTTATTGAAGGTTTTGTGACCTATTGTCAAGTGCACAAAGATGGCAGTAAAATGAGGGTTTCTAGAGCCCAAAGTTAGTACTAACTAGTGTTAAAATCCTCCTAAGACCAAGCATTAGCTTGAGGAGGGCTGCCATAGTGATTTGGTTAAGTTTATTACATGTTTTATGGACTAACCTATGGTATATGTTGCTGCCACATTTCATGTGTTTGTTGTTTGTGTTTGGCTGCTGCATTTGGTTGCTATATCTTGTATATATGCATTGTGGTTTTTGTGTTTTAGTTTCTTTGGATGCAGGTTTTAATGATGGTTACATTGCCTATTGAATCCAAGTGCTACCCTTACTAAGTTTCTCAATGAAACTTACTCCCCTCAATTCTGTCATTTCAGGTCCAGCAGAAAGATCACCTTCAAAGTAACCTTTTTGGTTTGCATTTTGATCCGAAATTTCAGGTACATGAACTTCCATATGTCTAGTTATGATCTGGAAAGTTTGGTGATTTTAGGAGCACATTTATTATTTTGAATGGTGGTACTTATTGTGTTGTGCAGCAGCTGTCCAGCATCCTGTTTTTGGAGTCCATTGTATCTCAGGACCTCCTGTAACCTAGGGTGAGTATTTAGCTGAGTTAAGACCATGCTTTAGTGCATGTATGCATGTACATATAGTGTATGTAAAATGAGACAAGTATGTGAACATTTAAGTAATGTTTTGGCT